>VDFB02154841.1:128701-139269 GCA_007258455.2 Sequoia sempervirens | reverse complement strand
AACCTTCCTAGGCTACTAGACCCCCATCCTGGGTTACGCTGGCTTGCCTCTACCAGCTGTCGGACCCTCATACAAACTATGCATCTCATCTCATCTAAAGCCTTAACAAGCGCATGAACCATGAGAGAGACATTCATTATCTTTATTAGTGTGAAAGTTCCCCATTAATTCTTTTAAATTATCACTTGATTAAACCCTAGGTGAGTTACCTTGGCGCCCCTTTGTGTGCTGGACCCCCACAAAGAGTCACTCTCCTATCGACAACATACACGGTACAAAACCACAATCCAACGGGTAAACTAGATAAAACGACCTCTCTAATCTAAGGAGGCAACATATAACAAAACCCTCTCCAAACACTTGGAGGAATACGAAATACAAAGTCCACTCCTTCCAAAGGAGGCACAAACCACAAAACCACTCCTAAACTCAAGGAGGGCACAAACCATTCCCGTTCGTGAAAACCGGGTACATTAACAGAATACCTCAATACGCACTACCCAAGGAAAAATACAAATAGTTGACATCGTAATACGACAACCCATAACTAAATTTAAAACAAGATTTGGAAGACTTACACATACAATTGACTCAATTTCCCAACATGGAGAATGAACGAGAAAATCACTTAAAAGGAAACATTTCAGGTAACTCAATTAACTAATGTTAGGGGTTTTCTAAACACAAGCCAAACACTAACATAGTACATGAAAACAAGTAAATGATTAACGTTGATGGTAAATATATAAGGTAGATCCAATCATCTTGACACATTTAGGAATTTAAAAGGCTAACCATTTAATTCAATTTCCTCAATTATACACAATATTCAAAATGAAATTTTAAATAAAGTCCCTTGATTATAAAATCAATTTTTTAATTAAAACATTTGACTACCTAAAATTCACTTTTTGCCTCTATTAATGGACAAAATCATCTTAAAATAATCTAACTATGAACTAAATATACGCATGAAAGCATATATAAATATATATATATATATATATATATAACATATATATATATATATATATATATATATCACTATATATACTCACTATATATATATATATATATATATATATATATATATGCTTAAATATAAAATTATTGTTTAATTATAAAAAAATTATAATTTTAAATCAATCAATTTAAAGTTCCAAATTACAAATTATTATAAAAGAAAATGCATAATAAAAAAATACATTATAAAATAACCATTATAAAGAAAAAATTTATTTAAACAATATTATAAAATATATATTTACATATAATATATATATATATATATTATATATATGATTTAGAATTAATATATATAATATATATATATATTATATTAAATATAAATTATAATATATAAAAAGAAATAAAATAAAAATAAAAATAAAAAATAAAACAAAACATCCAAGGATGTGGGCTGGCTGCTTGCTGACGAATGGGGACAGGCCTCCCTTTGAAATTAAGCTACCTGCCGTCCACAATGTAGTAGCCTCCCTCATGGGGGAATTAAATTTGTGAGGGCCATTCCCTCCCATTTATATAAAATAAGTACATTTAAATTTAAATTCACAATTTTTAAACAGCAGAGAAAAATGGAGTCTACCACTGTGTTTTTGACCATTCTCGAAAGAAAAATTCTAATAGTCAATTTCTTTGAATGGAAACTTTCAGAATAAGAAAACAAAACTTATATATATAATATTTGTATGCATATATATATTCGCAAAATATATATATATATAAACTCTCCCTTTCTCAGACAGATTGAACAAGTTTTTCCCACCAAACAAAATACCCAAAAATAGAATTTGCAAGCAAACTGGAAATTTCATTTATTTATTTCCCACTTTTCTATTGTTGAATCGTTTATGTTGCTTTCATTTTCCATTTTCTACATGAATCTATTTTTCTATCTTCAAGATTTCAACAGAGATTTTACAAGTTCTCAAACAAGATTTGACATGGGTTTTCCATTGGAACTCAAACAACATAATCAGATTTAAACTCTTTTCAAAATGAAACAATAAAAAAATAAACAGAACAAAGAAGAACGTAATTTTTCCTCCAAAGTTTGAAGGCTTAACAATGGTGTTTTCAATTCCTCCTTTGAATCTAGCTCAAGCAAGAATTTCAATCTCCTTCACAAATCCAAGCCAAGCCACATCCAAAAACTTCTCCCCAAATTGCCAAATTGAAAATGATATGAAATTCCCTTTTCTAAAATAGATTTTTTCCCCAAATTGGTCAAACCCCTAAAATATCCCCACCCACTAAATTTATTGCAAAATTTGGAGGATATTTCCAATTTTAAATTTAAAACAAATTTTTACTTTCTAATTCAAATCTCATGCATTTTTCAAAATTCATTAAAACAAAAGAATACAAATTTTGCCAAGAATTTACTTTATCAATAATTTTCAAAAGTGAAATTAAAAACACATTTTCATTTATTTATTTATTTATTTTAATTTAACTCCAACTATCCAAACATGAATTTTACTTTTATTTTAATTAAATCTTAATATACAATAATGCCAAAACAACTATCTCATTTAATATATCACCATTAATCTAATTAATCAATAACTAAATCTAATTTTATTAATTAAATCAAATTAATCAATAAAATAAATAACAATTCAACATTGCAACTAGATACATTTAATCATCAATTTAACTACACCCATCATCTAATAACCTTTAAAATATGAAATTAAATAAATACTCAAGGGGAAATGGACCAAATTAAAACAACTAACTGGAAACAACAACTCACGGCGACCGCTATGCCTAGGGTGGCGACTTGGCCCTTGAAAAACCTAGCTACTATCTCCCAATGGAATTACCGTTGGTCACTTTGGACTGTCAAACACATGAACCGGGTATCAGGTTGATATTAATATACCTGTCAACACAACGAACCAAGAGTACAGCTAGAACATGCATATATATATAATATGATCAAACACCAAGTGAAAAGGAAATCTCGAGAATCGTAGGGCACTTTCATGAAAGCGAGTGATACAATCCGTCCTTCACCAATACACAATTACTAATGATGATTTTAACATCAATGATATGATCAATGGCATAAAACATCGTTAAATCAAATATCTTCTAAGTTAATCCAAACATGCCATAAAGATAACATCGGGAATAAAAGAATAGCATCACATTAAAATATAACATTCACATCGTTTCCAATCAGTGCGATCACAAGTAACCAAGTTCCAAGTCAAAGCATGTCGAGACACAATCATCACAAAGAAAACAACGTAGGTCAAACATCCAAAATGGAGAGTGTTATAGTTCCTTTTTTATTTAATAGCTTGTTAAGGTCTTTGAATCTCAACTTGCACCAATAAAAGTAAACATTAATTATGATACTCATAATATAAACAATCTTCAAGGTAATGAGGGATTATACCTTGTTTATAGGGTTTGGAGGGTCCCTCTTATTGTACTAATTGTTTATCTTCAGTTTATCTGGATTTTCAAAATTCTCTAGAATTGATGTACTAGGAGTCTTTTTAAGACTACCAAACTTACTTTGCTTGATCAATTGTTTTTTTTTTCCCTTTATGTTAAAAATTAATTAAATAATAAACATATAACTAATTAAATATACACTAATCAAGTCCTAATTGACAAGGATTACTTTGTTCTAAAATAAATACTTTAATATTAAAAACAATAAGCAATAAGTAATAAAAATAATAGAAAATACATAAATTTCCAAAAAAACTTAAAAAAGATGACAACTTAAATTATATTACAATATCTTCCCCACACTAGACTTCAAACACTCTTTTCCAATAACCTACCTTCCTAATAAAAAAATCCTTACTTTTAAATGGGTAAATTCTTAATTAATTATCTACATCAATTATATTTTCCATGAACAACACGATAGAATATAATTCATATTTAAAAAAAAAAGTAAATTGAGAAAAATATTATTGTTAATTATGTATTATCTTTTCCATCTTTTAAAAAAGTGAACCTTTTGATTCAAAGGAACTTATTTGTGGAAACTTCATGAGTTCTTTTCCCCTACTTGACTCTATGAGAACATAAAGTTGGAGTTCATTAAATAAAAGCTCATTAACCAATAATTACAAAATTATTAATTTGACATCATCCATTTCCCTAAAATAGGGATCAACTACATATTCTTTGACATTTCTCTCTTCATACCCAATGATTTCAGTCATTGAGACAAGTAGGTGATGTCTCCTACATGAAGCATCCACCACAACATTTATTTTTCCACTCACATGCTACACCATAGATGTATAAACTTGTAAAAAAGAGACCTATTTTTCATGATAATAAGATAACATGCATTGCAAATCGATAGGTTTGTATGCTTGCTTGTTTGTTCACAAAAAGAATTCCTTATGCAATTGATAATGCTTCCATTATTTCAATGCACAAATAAATTTCTAGCATACAGTTATTTATCATAAGCATCACACCTATTATTGGTTTCATTTAGCTTTTCACTAAAATAGGAAACTTGATTGCCTTCTTGACTCAGTATGCCACCAATTACTTCTATTGAAGCATCGCACTCAATGGTAAAAGACATTTTAAAGTTTAGTAAGCTAAGTATTGGAGATTTTGTCAACTTCATTTTAAGATTTTCAAAACTTCTCTCAATCTTATTGAGTCCATGAAAATGACTTCCTGTTGCTGCAATTAATCAATGGAGCACTTACTCCACTAATTTTTTTAATGAAATTATAAAATTTTATTAGTCATTAAAAAACCCTTATCTTTGTTATGTTTTGAGGGATAGGTCATTCAAGTATAACCTTCATCTTTTTTGTGTCCATACGATCATTTCATTTTCTAAAACCATATTTATAAAGAAAATCAACTTGTCTCTAAAAAATAGTTCTTTTCAATATTTACAATCATTTTTTCCACTCAAAGTAAATCAAGCTTGGCTTCCAAGTAACTCATATGCTCTTCCATGTTTCTACTAAAAATAAAAATTTCATAGAAATAAATTATAAAAAATCTACCAATATATGGTCTAAATAATTGGTTCATGTGGTTTGCATAAAAGTGGCAAGTGTATTAAATATTTTGAATGACATCACCAACCACTCATACAAACAATCCTTGGTCTTGAATGTTCCTTGTATTCATCTCCTTCCTAAATCTAGACTTGATGATAGCCACTTCTCAAATCAAACTTGGACAAAATATTAGCATTGGCTAAGTAATCTAATATGTCATGCATTCTAAATAGCACAAATACTTATGTTTATCTTTAGGTTTTTTATTTTTATTTGGATGACCCTTATTATTCTTGTTGGTGCAAGGATACAAAGAAAATGAATCTATTGTGACATTCATAGAGTTGTATCTCCATTCTTCTTTACGTGTTGAACAATATTGTCTTGTATTTCCTTTTAGGAACGATACAAGGGATTGAGACATTTTGGTCCCTTCCATGTTGAACCAAAAGTGTATATGTTGTCTTCATGTGTCATTCCTACATTTTGTTTGTAGTTCTATGAGTATCAAGGGAACGATATTGATTCTAAGTATAATCATCTTATATATTATCTATATTCTATACTAACCTCGAATTTGTGGATCCCTTATGTACTATTTGTTTTCTTGTTATGTGGTTTTGTTTTAGGGGCAAGCACTTGTTATGAGTTAGCTTTATTGAGAACATATCATTGGAATAGGGTTTTCCAATGAGCTCTCATGGCTTGTCATGTTGCATATCTTGTTTTTACTCTACCTTAAAGGTGTGTTGCCAAAAAATGTATACTTGGACATTTTTATGCTCATTTGGGTCTTCCTTATGGATTTTGGCTTGATTTTTCCTAGATTTAATGTTTTAATGTGGTAAACATTTTCACATTAGGTCTTGGACCCTTGCAAACTAAATAAAATGCATCTAACGATGTCTTGTAAAGGTGTTGTAAAATAATTTCACACTTTTATAGACTAATGAACCTATTTTCCCCTAATTCAACATTGTAAAATGTATTTAATGGCATTCTCAATTTAATCTATAAGACTTGTAAACTGAACCTGGTTTTAATCTAGTGTTGTAATGTGTTTTACACATTCACAATGGATGTTGTGACTTTCTAGGCTATATGGACCTCATTTTAATGATGTAAATTGTCTTTAATCACACTTTCACATTGAAATTTGTGTCCCTAGCCCTAATTACCCTCTACATAATCATTAATAGGCCCCTATGGCCCCATATTGTGCATCCCAAGGCTTAATTTGATCAAAGACTCGACTATACCATCATATAAACCTAATTTCTTCATCCCCAAATAATCCAACTAGAAAAAGAGCCCCTATGGGACCAAGTCACCCATCTGGGAAAATTAGTCCCATCTAGGTGGGACTAAGTCACCTAGCTTGGTGACTTAGTCCCATTTGGGCTATTTTTCGAGGTTTGGGCAGGAAAATTTGGGTTTTAATTTTATTTTTCCTTCATGTCAACCTTGGGGATGAAATTAATGGGAATTTTAGGAGGATTTCCTATATAAACAAGCTTATAAACCCTAATTCATAACTCATTCATTATTCATCCATCATTCATCATGTTCTTAAGTCAATCAAGCTAGGGTTTTGAAATTTCAAGTCATCAAGATAACATTTTTCAGACATTCAAGGGCAGATTCTTCATATTTTATTATAGAAAATCAAGATCTATTATCATGTAAAGTCTCTAATTCCATTATTTCATGCTTCATTACATTATTTATTCATTTTGGTTTAATTACCTAAAATAGGGTTTGACCAAGGCAAACCCCCATGCTCTAACATTCACTATTGCTTTCTTTCTTTGTGTGTTTGCATATTTAGGTACTTTGAGGGTTTGAAAATAATTGAAGGATAGATTGAAAAGTTTTTGAAGACATCTCTTTGTCAACTAATTCAAAATATCCTCAAAAAGTCACTTTCAGGCCTGAATTTGATAGTTTTAGAACTAGACACTTGTAGGAAAACAAGGTGCAGATCAAGGGCTTCCATTTCCACTTTCGGATTTTTAGAAAATTCAAAGTGGAAAAGTCACCATCAGTGGTGACTTAGTCCCACTATACCTATTTTTCAAAATTCTATGTAGTTCTGGATACCCATTTGGCCGAAACGAGCTCTGATGCAGTTTTCTAGATCTGGGACTAGGTTGCCTAGAATGGCGTAAGTGTCCCAGTAGGCCTAATTTTTAGGATCAACAACATTTCAAATCTCCATTCCAGTCTACAACACATTTCCAGGTGCATGCTTTTTTTCTTTCCTATCTATTTTATTTGCATTTCTATTCATCTTTCTAGGTGTTTTTGCATACAACACTATGTTTTCAAATAATTTACATTTCATTAGTTTTTCCTTAATAATCAATATCTTTTACCATTTTCTTGCATTTATATAATTGAATTTAGGCATATTTCATTCATATTTGCATTAGTTTTGAGTGGGGACATTACACATTTTTTCCCATCTCTCTCCTTTTAGGTGAAAAACCCTAGAAGTGTTAGAGAATTGTGGGTACCAAAATCAATGTCCACATTTTGGTGAACTCGACCTTACATCACATTTTCTGATTTTGGAGTTTATCCTCATCCCATAATTATCTTGCATTAACAAGTTGCATTATGGTTTGCATTGATTAATTTGCATTCTAGGGTTTCAAAATTTGCATTAATGAAAGTGCATATAGGTTGCATTTTTGCATCTTAAATCATTGAAAATTTCTAAAATTTTGCATTGGCATCTTAGGTCTACATCATATAGCACAACAAACATCAAAATCCATAAAAAAATTTGAAAAATCTAAAAAAAAAATCCCTAATGGGACTAATTCACCACCATAGGTAACTTAGTCCCTTTTCACCCCTAAAACTGCCTTTTACAGAGCTAAAAACTTTATTTTTAAGCTTTTTTTTGCTGCCTTTACCTATATGTATCAGTTTTTTGAGTTTCTATTACATGCATTTCATCACATCTAGCTTAAATTAGCTCATTTTATGCATGGATTAATTTCAAATTTGCATTGTCACATTGTTACATAGTATAATCAGTCAATTGTCATCCTTCAAATCTGAAAATTTGTATCCTTCTTTTGCATGTTTTCTTTAGAATGGTTACATTTCAAGTTTGTAGCATAATAATTACATCATGTTCTCATTACAAAAATATATAGTTATCTTACTTCGTGTTCTATTTTTAGATCTTATTGTGTGTTGTAAGAAAGTTTTGTTAATTGCATATGCATATGAGGTCCTTTCCCCTCTCTTTTTGTTTGTCATCGATCCCTCTCCTAGTTTCCCTTATGTGAGTGAGGTTCATCTAGTGAAAGAAACCTTGGATAATCATAAAAATCACATTTGTTCTTCTCCTATTATCTCTCACACTTGTGAAGAAGATATTATAGTGCTAGAAGAACCAATTAATGAGAGTTTTGACAACCCAAGTTGTTTTTCTCCTCTTATCTCTCCTATTAGACAAACCATTACTACAAAAGAGGACATAACCTTAAGTAATCATGATGATCACACAACACAACAAGAGACAATTGAAACCTCCCTATGTTCATCTCCTAACATCTTCTCCTCTTGTAATAGTGATGAGGATATGTTGGTGTTAGATAAGAAAACTTTCAAGATCTATGATAACCCTCTTTATGATCATTCCCCTACCTATCCTATTTTGCAAGACATTATGGGCCAAAGGAATGAACTCATAAATTATCATGATAATCATACTTGTTCTTATCCTAGTATCTCTCATAACTATGAAGACGATACTTTGATGCTAGAAAACACAATGGATGAGAGTCATGAGAATATTGCCCCTCCCTTACCTAATGTTCCTATCTTATGGGAAGATCTATTTGGTAAGCATAAAAATCATAGTTTTCCCTCTCTTGATGCCTCCCCTATTTGTGTTGAAGCTACTTTACAAAATTTAACCATGGTTGAACATATTACATGCTCTCCTACTAGGGTAGCCAATATGGAACAAGAGAATGGGACCTTAGAGACAATAGACAATCAAATAGAGTCTTCTCCTAATTTCCACACTATTGATAAACAAGAAAATTCAACCATTTATCATTCCCCTACTTGTGATGAAGTCATTTTAGAAGAACCAACCCTCGAACGTCAAGAACATGTAGTTTGTAGTTATAAAAAATCTCCTCTTAGGGAGGATATCGTGATACAAAACAAGGATAAAATTGACAATAATGATATTATGCATTTAGAAGAAGATGAAGAGCCCATGTTAGACTCTCATTCGCCAAGGGATGTTAATATTATTCAACCTCAACTCATCCTTTACCCCCCCTCACACAAGCATCGAACTAAAAAAAAACCCTAACTTTTCTATTACCCACCTAAAAATAATGTTTCGCAACAACTGAGTCATGATACCATTGCTCATACATATCCCACTAGAAACAATCTATGAATGCCACAACCCACCCCAACACCATTACGCTTGCCTAATCCCATTTATCGTAGAGATCCTTGATTAAATTCACACATTAGGGAGTATGATCTTGTTGAACAACTTAAGAATACTAATGCTAAGATATCACAATGGGACCTTATTCAAGCCTCCCATCACCATCACAACATGATTCAACCTAGCCTTGCAACAAGTTCCTATCCCTTCTAATTTGCAACCAAATGACATAACAACCATGATTCAAGGAAAAAATGCTAACATTGTTTTCCACCAAAGTGAACCCCCCCTTTGGAAGTACAAAAACAAAATGATGCTTATGTAATCATAGCTCAATACAATAGGATAGGGATCAAGCAAACCCTTTTTGACAATGGCTTAGCCCTTAATGTGTGTAGTATATAACTTTTGGATAGACTTTGTGTTGATAAATCACACATTCAACCTGATTCTTTATTCCTCAAGGGATTTGACAATGTCGAAAAAAACTGCTTGGGGTTATTACTTTACCTATTATAGTTGGGAAGGCCACATTGGACACAAAAATTCATGTTATTCCTCATGAAATTTCATGTAATCTTATTTTAGGTCGACCATGGATTCATGCAATGAATGGGGTGCCTTCTACTCTTCATCGTAAAATGAAATACATCTACAAAAATAAATTATACACACTTAACACCGATCTTGAGCCTTATAGTGTCTTACAACTTGAGAAAAACAAAGAAAATACCTTAAACACATCAACATCAACTACACAAGTGGAACCTGTGCAACAAAACGACAACAAAAAATAAATTGAACAAGTCATAAAGCTATTAGATGATGATTAGGGTTCCTTAGATTTCACACCAACATTCATGGGAGAATACAAGATCATAAACAAGGCCTCTGACAAGGAAAGTGCAAAATAAGTCATGTCAACACAAAAATCGGAGGACCCTTCAAAAGCATCCACTTCAACCACTTTAGACAAAGCAGAAAATTACACAACAAGCTTTGATCCACTTAACCACAAACAACCACCCAATCCAAAAGCAATGAAAATGCTTTATGGAAAAGGTTATGAACTTATGAAACAACTTGGATATAGTGGAAAAGGATGT
>VDFB02154841.1:68828-128601 GCA_007258455.2 Sequoia sempervirens | reverse complement strand
CATATTTCAACTATATAATTAAATAAAATTCTTGAATTTATTTAATTATTCATTAAAATCCCTTCATCCTTAATTAAATGATATTATTTATTTAATTATTCTTCAAATATCGAGTCTTGAATTAAATGAATTATTTAATTCATTAATTCTATTTTAACGCATTCCTCTATATTTTAGATAATTATGTGAGTTATCTAAGTATTCACTTTTACTCGACTCGACATCCATGTTAATCGTTTAGTTAACTCTTCATTTGATGTCTGAGTGGCTGTCTCAAGTAATCTCTTCGTCAGATCATGCAATCCTCCAGTTCTAACTCAATTGTGTGTACATGCAGATTAATTAAAAAGTCTTATTTAATTAATTAAGTGTTGTGCGTGCATTCGAACAAAGAGTCGTTATAATCAATCTTCATCTTTGTCATGCAAAGATATTTCTTATGTTTTCGAATGCCGAATTGAAGATTAAATCATTTATTTAATCTTTAATTCTATTTCTAATTCGAATCACTCATGTCATTACTGTCAGTTATCTGAATGCATGTCCAATCTCTCAATCTCAATCGTCCGTTAATCTTTCAATCTTGACCTGTCGTTCGAATAATCAATTTTCTATAAATTGATTTGTCATTCTTCATTCCAATCTCTCTCGCGAAATCTTATGACTTTTGAGAGCACTTTGTCTTGAATCTTCGATATTTTGCTAATCTTTATCAATAGGCTATACTTGCACGAACTTGAAAATCTGAGGGCAATTATACCATACAAGCAAAATGGAGAAGGGCAATCGAGATAATTCATGGAAATACGTTTGAAAATTGGTGAGATTGTTCTAGTTTTAATTATGTTTTTACTTTCCCATGTTCTTTGTTGCTTAACGTATGAATTTGCATGTTAGATTTAGTATTGTATGCATGTGTGCTTCTTACGATCTAATCATTCTGGTGTGTCTATTGTGCAAAGCTCTTATTTGGCGTTACAACATATATATTAAAATATACATATAAACTATATTTTAATTCATAAAATAAAACATTGATAACAACCTCATATTATATGTATTAAATATAAATAAAAAAAAACAAACGAAATTCATAACACAAAAAGCGACCATGTTAGAGTTTTGCCACACCCTGTTATGAACAGGGGACGCAGCCCCCATTGATGGGGCGGCGGCCTGTGTAGGCAACGTTGGTACTGCCTCCACAGGCGACCGACGCCATCAATGGCGCTGCCTTGGGGTGGACCCCTTCCTCAAACCCCCGCGCAATGGAAACAAACGATTTCACCCAAAAAAAAATGAAAAATAAATGACTGGTAAACAAAACAATTCTGGGTAAAACCATAATACAGTCATAAATTTGTTTTTTTCCATAAAATTAAAAAAAACATGGATTCCATATATATATATATGTACTTATTCAACTGGGTATATATATATATATATATGTATACTTATTCAACTGGGTATATATATATATCCAAAATTACAAATGGAAGGAATCAAAATACATAATTTTTTTTTTATACCCAGAATTGGGCAAATGCTCATTCTCAGAAAACAAAATAAATTACCAATGAAAACACATGATTTAGCCCAGTTATATAAAGATTTCTCATTCCTTTGCAAATTTAAAATGAAGATCTTTCAAAGCAAACAAAATTTCACGAGAAAATCCATTTGAATTACCATGTTTGTTTCAAACTTTCTGTTGTAAGTTTGAAGATGAAATTGTAATCTCTTTGTTTCCTCAATATCTTTAGAGAATTTAAATTCAAGTTTGAATGGAGTTTCATGATGGGTTTTTCTTCTACTACAAAATTCTGAATTCTTTAACAAATTTAAACAACTTCTAAATGATTTTCAAAATAAGAATTGCACAAAATTTAAACAAAAACCTTGTGTTTTCTCCAAGCTTGAAGACTTGTTAATGGAGATCTTGCCCTTGCTTTTGAATTCAGCTTCTCCAATTTTTCCAATCTTCCTTTCACCAATTTTCTTCAAAAGAATCCAATCCAAGCTTTTCTCTCCAAAATTCAAAAATTAAAAATTCCAAAACAAAATGGATTACCTTATGTAATTTTTCTCCTCCAAATTGTCAAACCCCTAATTTGAGTTCACCCACCAAAATTTATTGCCAATTTAGATATTTCCATTTTTGAAATTTAATAAAACAATTCTATTTCCCTTTTTCAATTTGCATGATATTCATTTAAAACAAAATTCTATTATGCTTCAAAAAAGATAATTGCATTTCCTTTCTTCCTCAAAGAGATTGAATTTAACTTCATTTAAAATCATTTTTTTTATTTTTTTATTTTTATTTTATTTTTGATTTGATCTCAATATTTACTAATGCTTACACAAATATTTTAATTTAATTTACCAATAAATAAATCTAATCCATGATTAGATTATTTTATTGATTAAACTAAATTAACTAATTAATTAATAGTCACTCATTTATTTATTTAGACAATGCAATTAAATAAAACAAACACCATTTCTTTTGCAAATTTAACTACACAAGCAAGGAGGGAAGAGGCAACAAAGAAATTAGCTTATCCCCACTAACAACCCGATGACACACTATGGCTAGGGTGATGTCATGACACAGAAAACCTAGCTACTATCTCCCAATCATTTTCTGTTGGACAAGGGACATGCTCAAACCTGTGGAACCAGGTGGAGTCAATGTCCTGTACCTACATCCTGCACACAACACGAGTGTCGAACATGCATATATATATATAAATATTAAAACACACCGTGAAGAGGAAATCGCGGAATCATAGGGCACTCGCATGCGAGTGATGTGATCCTATCCCCTTCACCAATACAATATCGCTATCTGACGCACCTAATTATCACTGATATAATCAAAGCATGAACATCAATAATTCACATACATGCTAATTTAATCCATAACATGAAATAACAATAACAACTGAATTAAGTACCATCACATCAAAGCATAATGTTTACATCGCTTAACAATTAGCGGTCAAAGTAATCAAGTTTATAACCAACATGCTGACAAATCAAAACATACATAACGACATTGTTCGATCAGAGGAACAAAATGGAGGGGTGTTACAAATCTAACATTGATGCTGTGTTACTAACCTTGATCATAAATGCTCTCTATTTCTAAAGTAAGTTTTGAACTAATAAGAACTTTTAATTGTTAAATAACCATTCAAAAATACAACTAGCTCTTAACATGAAGTTTTAAACCTGTCATCAAAACCTAACATTTGCTTTATAACTAATTCAAAAGGACTAAAAAGAGTTTGTTAGAGGATTTTATTGAGAGCCATCATATATTCCCTAACCAATCCAAGGGTCTTGATAAGTTTTCTTTCAATAATTTTGAGTAGTTATATAACCTTTATTAGAAAGGCACAATGAGGATTGTGGAAATTCATTTTCAAACTATCTACTTAATGGTTCCACTTACATGATGTACCAATGTCATGGCATACCAAAAAAAAGGACTTCAACATGCCTCATAATGAGAATTATAGAGATTCCACATCTTAGTAAACTTGACATTAACTTCAACTTCACATTCTCAATGCACTCCATTTTTTTCAAAGAGAAAAATAACTAAGGATCTGTTGAAGATGAATTTGTAGAAAACTAGCCTCCAACTATACATAGCATCACTTGACATTTAAATGGCTATCATTTTTCTACATCCCAACATTATTAAATTTTTGAAAACTCTTATTAGAAGTTGGTCAAACTGTAAAAATTTAACACTTAATTGCATGTGAAGTTTTTATGTGGAACTTAATTAGGCTAAAATGAATTTCCCCATCCCAATGGAACACTAAATTTTTTGAAGTCACAAAAGTGATTCTATATGATATTTTCATTTAGAAGGCCACTAAATTTATTTCCCTGCAAATATCATGTTGAAACATTACCACCCATAAATTGATAAAAGATATCCCTATAAGCCTATTAGAGTCTTCATGCATAATTAAGTGTTGTACATGGAAATTCACATTCCCTTATATCCACATTCAATTCTAAACATAATCCCTTCATTCACTTGGAACATTGATATCTACATTTGAATGACTACTCATTTCCCAAAACTTTGCATTAGTCTATTTTAATAGTAGGATTTTTAGGATTTTTTTTTTTGGATACTAATTGCACCATATGTATGAGAAACAAAAGGTCTTGATTAAGGAAAATGATATGATTCTCTCACAAGAACATAGGGAGGGAAGAATATGACGGCATCTAAAGTTTGTTGTGATATTTATAGTAATGGTCACTAACTACTTCTAGAGGCACAATACTAGTTGTACATGATTCTAGAGGATAGGGTGATAATGAGTGTATTGATGTGATCATTCTTGTAATAACCTTTCTTGTGGATTTTTGTACTACTTTAGTGCCCTTTGTATTTATAATTGATTCAATACACCTTAATTTAAGCCTATCTTATGCCTTCATTTAGCTATATTATTCACACCCTTGTGCCTTGTTCCTTTCGCTCATGTTAATTACTTAGTCTTCATGATTTGGTTGAGCTTCAATTCCACCCTTATGATAACTTGATTGAAATTGTTAAGTCCTCATGTCTTGCCTATGAACCTTATTCTATTTTGATGATAGAATTCTTGTTGGAAACCACCTATAACTAAATGGAATCTTTTGCATTGGTGAGGTGAATGAGTTCACTAACATTTTATTCTAGTGAATCAATGATCCACAATTACATGTAAAGAAAACCTAATATATAATTTATTTCTCTAAATAATAATAATGATTTAAATGCATTTATTTAATTAACTTAAATTGAACTTACCAAAAATATATTTTCCTTATATTACCTAAAAACACTTTTAGTCACAACTTTCTCATAAGATTTTAAATAGATGAAATTCAAATAAAATTATAAATTTAATTATTAACCTAAATTTTCATCAAAATATTTACTCAATAAATTAAGATTAAATTTCGATATTTCTTTATATTTATTTATTTATTTTTATTTTTTTGATACGCAAGGTAGTTTTATAGATATAGTGAAATTGAAGAAATACAAAACGTTTGCAATGCAGGAAAGACCAACCAGGGCACACAGCCGAACAAAACACCCACCCAACCGAGACATGAATTCACAATTTCAACAGTCCCAATGCAAGCAACAAAAGACCAGCCACGATAACCATTAGAACAGAGGAAGGGTTGAGGGCCGACCCACAACCAACTTAAGATGAAATTCACAAGAAAATGTGTGCAAAAGTCCACCAGAAGTGACATAAAATAACTACAAAACTTAAAAGCTTCAGACACAGAGGCCAACACTCACATAAAACCATTGATTTCGGCAAAACTTACAAAACCTTCCAACCACTCCATCCCCTCCACCGACACCATCTTCAGCTTTTGCTTCAGGAAATCCACAGCCACATCCGCAATCTTTCTGTGCCTCGCCAAAGCAGGTCCTTTGAGGTCTAAGAGAAAAGGATAAATTTTAACAGCGTCCTCTGAATCCCATAGGAGAACCAAGTCAGCCGGGCGCGGAATGCCTTTGCCTAAGAAGGCCGCCTTCACTATTTTCCTCAAGTCCACCAAGCAAGTCTACACAAAACAAGCGCACCATCAACTCCATAGCCACGGCCTTCGGGGTCTCCAAGTCCAGAAGCACTGCAAGAAACCTAGAGGAGATGTGGGCATTATCTCTGGCATACTCCTTTCTTTCCAGGTGTTCTTTACCAAGGATCATTTTGACCACAACTAATGACATCGGATCATCCTCGGACATAATTCTCTTAAATCTCTGGTCTGTAACTTCCCGAAAGGAAATCTGCCTCTCCGTAGCCACCAGAGAGACTGGTGTGTTGATCCCAAAACATTCCAAGCCTTCCGCCGAAATGTGGATGGTGAATTTTGACTTTGTCGACCGCGCCATTTGCAGAACATTGATAGTCACTCCCTGCACAGAAACAAAAAACAATACCAAATTCTGACGACAAAGTATTAAAAATGAAATCAACAGATCCATTAATAGGCCCGTGAGAGGATCAGTCAGGCCTCCGCACATGAAACTGAATAATGGCGGGCCGATCATCCCATCCTTGTCCTAAGGATTTGCTATGGGCGCAGTCCTTCCGCCTATAACCATAATCAATTCGAATGAAGTGAGGCGCCACCCAACCCTTCAGCAGTCAATTCAATGATAGCCGTACCCAACGTGTTGCATAGACGATGCCTTGAATACATATCCATACATTCCCCCTGCCGAAAACCATAGACTCCACGAATTTCAAGAGCAAAACACTTTAAATGAGCCACCACCTCCCCATGAAAATTTAGAAAAGCCACAGAATGACATGGCACTGCCACCTCCGCAAGAACCAAAACCGTCCCCAAGCCACCTCATGCCCACCCAGGAATTCGAGTGGCAAAAATAGGGGCAGGGGGAGCCCACCCAACTGCCCACATTTTTTAAAATTTTATTTAATAATTATGAATTTGATTAAATTGATTTATATATTATTCTAAAAAATAATTATAATCCTTTTAAAAGGAAGGTGAATTGATTATAATATGTTCATGAACCAAATTATCAATAACTAATTTTGACTATGAATTTTTACAAAATTTAAAAATGAAATTATAGAATTAAAAAATATATATATTTAATTTTCGAGGAATTATTATGGTTAAAATTTATTTTTAATAATGTAATAGTTCGTTCAAAAAAAATTCATTTCGTAGTGTATAATAGGAATTATTATGCAGATTGCTAGCAGCCCACTAAAGCTAGTGGTGAGTGCCAATATAGTTGGTTTCTATCAGAACCTGAAGGCTGTAGACTGCTAGCAGGCCACTAGGCATTAACTGTTTACGCTTCTGTATGCTTCAGTAGCCCAAGCCATTATATCCAGGGATAGAGAGATTTAAATCAAGGCAAACACATAGAACTTGTGATGAATCCTGCAAAAAAGCACTGTCAAATAGTCTTTAAGATCCTCAATCGAAAGGGTAGTTGCTTTCCCCAATATGACAACCTTGCCCTCGCTAGGAATTGTAGTTTCTTCCTCCCCTTTTCTGTATATGGAAGTCATTCCAGGCATTAATAATTCATCATCTCCTCTAACGAGCTCCACCACCAACAACCAAAACAAAAGAAAATGCTGCCCTGCAGGCACTCCTGGCAACAATTTGGTAGCTTGCAAAACCTCTATCCGAAAAGTGCACGCCTGTATAGCTCGCATGTTTGGTTTTGGCCTTAGTCGCTTTCTTTGCTTGCTTTTATCTTGAGGTTGGAAAGTTATGCGTTGCACTATGTTTGCACATAAATGAATTCGCTGATGTCCATGCTGAGCGCCCCGCCACCAGCTCTGCTAGCCCAAATCACCCAAATTCTTTGATCGAAGTGGAAACGTATGGGCATAAGTACAAGGCCTTTGTTGTGAGCGGGAGATTAGATTCAAATTTGAAATTTAAACTTAACCATCTTTGTGACTACCACCGTGAAGAGTTAGAAGAATGCAACAGAAAATAGAACGGGAAACAGGAAGGTTAAGTGGGGCCCATATATTCCACTAAGCGGTCAAAGCTTAGTGTGTGATAGATAAGCCTAGCTCATCTGAAGTATCAAACAAAACGAGTCTACCCGGCAACATATTCCCTCCGAACTCCAAAACATTTATGGCAATTTCTGGGGTCAACTTGACTAGGAGTAGATGTAGCAGTTGGTAGCGACGACTTTGACTATAAATTATTAAATGACATTAGAGAGACAAGTAAATGATGGATTGAGATAGATTGATTAGTGTATTGGTGAATTTGAATGGTTTTGAATGCACACATCAAAGATCAAGTTTGCTGAATGTTAACATATATCAGTTAGCAAAACATCTTGTGGATGATATAAAATCCTCTTTAATTTATTTTAGAAATTCACATATTTAATTAAAGAATAAATTTGTTGGGGCTATGACCCTTCATCAAGCTCTTTTAGAAGTTAAACTAAAACATTTTTCTTATATTATTCTATACTTTGACTCTATATTTTTGTTGATCATTTAAAAATAAGGCTTTGTCCCACTTCCACCAATGGCAATTGAATGAATGTAAGAAAGACATTGACATCCTTTTTAGTTGATCATTTCAAAAATAATCTTTCTCTTGCTTCCACTAGTGGCAACTAAATGAATGTAAGAAATACATCACCATTCTCATTCAAGGTTTTAATGTTGTTTAGTGGAGTCATACTAGAAGGGAAGGAAATCATGTTGCAATTTTTTTGGCTAAATCAGTCTCACGTTGGAATAATATTGAAAGTTTGATACTAGAAATAATTAGGATTACTCTATATGGGATTTGAATAGAGCCTTCAATAATTTTGTAAATGTTAACTATAAAGCCTCTTTGGATTCTTGATTCTTGTTGATGTGCTTCTTGTTGGAGTTTTGGCTCTTGGGGTGTCTCTCCTGCCAACTTTGTTAATCCTTTTGTTAATCGAATTTCTTTTGGGTCTATTTTTTTTAGCATAACTAATGCAATAGCATCAAGACTCACACACAATCCTACATCAACCAAAAAGAGATTATGTGTTTTTGTTTATGTTGTTTTCTCATTGTTTTGGCTTGCACAAGTTTATGATCCAAAATTTGAAGAATTTGTGTGTTCATAGAAAACTAAATACACTATCTTAAAGAGGAGCCAAATGGGTACTCACATCTCAAATTTGGATAAATTTAGATAAAAAAATGGACAAGTTATGGAATTGCACAATTTAGTCTGCATTCGCTTTTGTGGAACTTTCGGCCTTGTCTGGATCTCCCTCAAATCACCGCAATTCCTTATATCACTAAAATTCCTATAAGACCTCCTTTTGCAAAATTTCCAGCCTCATTTGGATGCCTATTGAAACCCTACTAAATCCTTTTGGACTTCATTCTTCTGCCAACTATAAAATTTTCCTTCCTTGCCACTTGTAGAATTTTTAGCTCCATTTGAACATGCAAAAAAATAGTGTGCATCTCGATACATTCCAATGCCTTCTATTTTTCTGCATTTCCTGATGTTACTCAAAACCTCACAAAAGTTGTTGGACCCAATTTTTCTCCAAAGTTTGATGTTGTGAAACTTTACCTTACATTTGGACTTGTTCAGTTACCCTCCATTTTCCCATAAAATCCTTCTACCCTCAAATTCCCATAATTTTCTCTTAAGATCATTTTCCCCACAAATTTTAGCTAGCAAAATTCCCTTGCAGAACTTCCCTTGACACCAAAACGTTCCTAATGGCTTGCATTTCTCCATAATATCTTGATGGACATGATTTCTCTATATGTATGTCTTGGCAGAACCCCCTCGAATTTTCATAATTGCTTAAATATGACAATAAATATGTTATATGGTAGTTTTATGACCTACAAACATATTCTTGAGGCCTATGGGAACTTGACAAGTGCCCCATTGCTCCAGGACGTGGAGTGGCCACTGCCTTTTTGCATATTTGGCATTAAATTGTGATATCAATTGAGGTATAAGTTGGCATTCCTCCTAGATGACATTTGCATAAAAGGGGCTTGGGGTTGTAAGAGTTAAAATTTAGTTAAAATAGAGAATTAAAATGCTTCAATACAAATTTTTAGAAGGCTTTTCGATTTTAGATTTGACATTTTAAGGCTTTGAAGCTAAGGCATGTATGAAGAACATATATTTTATGTTAGAACACTCTTTTTGTAATAGTTCACTTGCACATAAATAAAATCTAGTTTGTTTTTTTGTTGGAAGTTCCATTTTTTTTATTTAATAGCTTGTTAAGGCCTTTGAATCTCAACTTGCACCAATAAAAGTAAACATTAATTATGATACTCATAATATAAACAATCTTCAAGGTAATGAGGGATTATACCTTGTTTATAGGGTTTGGAGGGTCCCTCTTATTGTACTAATTGTTTATCTTCAGTTTATCTGGATTTTCAAAATTCTCTAGAATTGATGTACTAGGAGTCTTTTTTAAGACTACCAAACTTACTTTGCTTGATCAATTGTTTTTTTTTCCCCTTTATGTTAAAAATTAATTAAATAATAAACATATAACTAATTAAATATACACTAATCAAGTCCTAATTGACAAGGATTACTTTGTTCTAAAATAAATACTTTAATATTAAAAACAATAAGCAATAAGTAATAAAAATAATAGAAAATACATAAATTTCCAAAAAAACTTAAAAAAGATGACAACTTAAATTATATTACAATATCTTCCCCACACTAGACTTCAAACACTCTTTTCCAATAACCTACCTTCCTAATAAAAAAATCCTTACTTTTAAATGGGTAAATTCTTAATTAATTATCTACATCAATTATATTTTCCATGAACAACACGATAGAATATAATTCATATTTAAAAAAAAAAGTAAATTGAGAAAAATATTATTGTTAATTATGTATTATCTTTTCCATCTTTTAAAAAAGTGAACCTTTTGATTCAAAGGAACTTATTTGTGGAAACTTCATGAGTTCTTTTCCCCTACTTGACTCTATGAGAACATAAAGTTGGAGTTCATTAAATAAAAGCTCATTAACCAATAATTACAAAATTATTAATTTGACATCATCCATTTCCCTAAAATAGGGATCAACTACATATTCTTTGACATTTCTCTCTTCATACCCAATGATTTCAGTCATTGAGACAAGTAGGTGATGTCTCCTACATGAAGCATCCACCACAACATTTATTTTTCCACTCACATGCTACACCATAGATGTATAAACTTGTAAAAAAGAGACCTATTTTTCATGATAATAAGATAACATGCATTGCAAATCGATAGGTTTGTATGCTTGCTTGTTTGTTCACAAAAAGAATTCCTTATGCAATTGATAATGCTTCCATTATTTCAATGCACAAATAAATTTCTAGCATACAGTTATTTATCATAAGCATCACACCTATTATTGGTTTCATTTAGCTTTTCACTAAAATAGGAAACTTGATTGCCTTCTTGACTCAGTATGCCACCAATTACTTCTATTGAAGCATCGCACTCAATGGTAAAAGACATTTTAAAGTTTAGTAAGCTAAGTATTGGAGATTTTGTCAACTTCATTTTAAGATTTTCAAAACTTCTCTCAATCTTATTGAGTCCATGAAAATGACTTCCTGTTGCTGCAATTAATCAATGGAGCACTTACTCCACTAATTTTTTTAATGAAATTATAAAATTTTATTAGTCATTAAAAAACCCTTATCTTTGTTATGTTTTGAGGGATAGGTCATTCAAGTATAACCTTCATCTTTTTTGTGTCCATACGATCATTTCATTTTCTAAAACCATATTTATAAAGAAAATCAACTTGTCTCTAAAAAATAGTTCTTTTCAATATTTACAATCATTTTTTCCACTCAAAGTAAATCAAGCTTGGCTTCCAAGTAACTCATATGCTCTTCCATGTTTCTACTAAAAATAAAAATTTCATAGAAATAAATTATAAAAAATCTACCAATATATGGTCTAAATAATTGGTTCATGTGGTTTGCATAAAAGTGGCAAGTGTATTAAATATTTTGAATGACATCACCAACCACTCATACAAACAATCCTTGGTCTTGAATGTTCCTTGTATTCATCTCCTTCCTAAATCTAGACTTGATGATAGCCACTTCTCAAATCAAACTTGGACAAAATATTAGCATTGGCTAAGTAATCTAATATGTCATGCATTCTAAATAGCACAAATACTTATGTTTATCTTTAGGTTTTTTATTTTTATTTGGATGACCCTTATTATTCTTGTTGGTGCAAGGATACAAAGAAAATGAATCTATTGTGACATTCATAGAGTTGTATCTCCATTCTTCTTTACGTGTTGAACAATATTGTCTTGTATTTCCTTTTAGGAACGATACAAGGGATTGAGACATTTTGGTCCCTTCCATGTTGAACCAAAAGTGTATATGTTGTCTTCATGTGTCATTCCTACATTTTGTTTGTAGTTCTATGAGTATCAAGGGAACGATATTGATTCTAAGTATAATCATCTTATATATTATCTATATTCTATACTAACCTCGAATTTGTGGATCCCTTATGTACTATTTGTTTTCTTGTTATGTGGTTTTGTTTTAGGGGCAAGCACTTGTTATGAGTTAGCTTTATTGAGAACATATCATTGGAATAGGGTTTTCCAATGAGCTCTCATGGCTTGTCATGTAGTACCCCTCCGTTTATGCTTATGCTTTCTGCTGTTGTGTTTTCATATTGTTAGACCTATGATGCTTTGTTGGATATTTTGATCGCTGGATTTGAGCGATAGTGGATTTATTCTATGACATGATGATACTTGTTTGATGATTATTGATTTCAGACATGATTGGATATAGTTTAGATATTTTACTTTCAGTTGATTATTGCTATGCATATGTTATGATGGACTAACAGCTATTTATTTCGTCAGTTTGCTGTGAAGTGTATTGGTGTGGAGAACGGAATCGCATCACTCGCTTGCAAGTGCCCTGCGACATCTGTGATTTTCTTCGCACAGTGTGTCTATTTAATGATTTATATATATATGTATGCACGTTATTTGCTTGGTTGTAGGAATTGTAGGTACATGACACCGACTCCACTTGGGTACTCAGGTCTGAGCGTGTCAAGACTCAACGGATACGTTGATCAGGAGATAGTAGTTTGGTTCACCCTAGCCTAGTCTATAACCCTGGTCTTAGTACTTTGTCTATTTCAGTTTAGAGTCATAGGTTGTATCGTCATTTTCTATTTGAATAAATTGTTGAAAGTTAAATATTGGTTAATTTTAATGTTAGTTTATTGTGCTTTAATTATTGGTATTTAAATTAATGTTTAAATGTGGAAGAAATTTACTTGCTTGATAATTTAATTCATTAATTAGCTTATTTGGTTAAATAGTTGATCTTAAAAAGATTAAACCATTTTAATTAAATAAATAAATAAATTAAATTAAATTATTAAGTGTGTAAATTATATTGTATTTTAAATTAAAAAAATATAAATGCATGTGAATTGAAATTTAGTTTTTAAAATGTAAATCAAATAAATTATTGCATGCAAATTAAAATGGGAAAACTGCCAAGAAGTGGTGGGGAAGATATTTTACAACCACTTCTCGACATGTGTGGGAGTGCAATAATTGCTTACGGTTGTTGAAAATTTGTTACGGAGGATATTTTGGATCTTGGGAAAAATACAGAGGTTGTTCAATTTCCTCACGGGAAATTATCAAAGTTTTTGCAAAAATTTACTTGCTGTGTTAAAAAAATAAATTTTCATAGAAGTTGTTATCTCTCTGGTTATATTCTTTGTGTAAGATCCTCTAAAGGATCTTGGTGGTTGGTTAAGCTATTTGGGATTTGGAAGATTTTCTTTTGAGGAAGACTTTGGGATTTGCTGTACGGGAAGAGATAGAAGCTTCAAGCAACAGAGGAAATAAAAAAAATTCTCTTCACCAGTTAGCAAAGGAAATCAGGTAATCCTCTTGTAAAATTCATTTTTTTTGTATGATTTGGAAAGAAAAGCTTCTGTAGATGTTTGCTGTGTGATTTCTAGATGGCTTTAGAAAAGCTTCTGTTTTAAAAAAAAAATTTCTTTGTTGAAAGTATTTTAAATTTGAAAAAGGGAAATGATTCTTCAAGGAATAATTTGGGATATGAAACAAAAATGATTGTGCGTGATTTCATGTGGAAATCCTGTAGAAGATTATTTAATTTCCCTATTGTGATTTAATTTAATAAAGTAAATGTGATTTAACTGTACATTTTTTTTTAAATCGCCGCCGTACGGACAAAATTAATAGATTGAAGTTTTGGTATATTTTATTTTAAAATGAGGATTATTACTGTTAAAAATTCGTAGGGTTTTAAATTCTTTATACAAAGGAAATTTCGTTTTATTTTATGCAGATTGTATATGAAATATAAGTGTTATTATGGAGGGGCCGTGAGGGTTTTTCCCCACAGTCGCCGCCCCTAAGGGAGGCGACGGTGGGAGGTGGCTGCGGCCGCTCCCACAGCCGCCGCCCCTAAGGGAGGCGACGGTGGGAGTAACTCCCACCACCTCCGCCATGTACAGTCCGGCTCTGCTGTGGCCGATGCTTGCTGAAACCCTTATCGCGGCCAAGTACAGGCTGCGATTTTGTTTTAAAAAAAAAAACTTTGAAACTTTTTGATTTTAATTTCATACAGATTTTATTAATATTTTAAAAGTAAAATTTAAATGAGTAAAAATTTACAATTTAGATTTTAATTTAATGAATATATATATATATTTGTTGGAATTAAATATGGTATTTTTACATTAATATTTATATTTAAAACATGTGTTTATGTTTGAATATAGATATTTGTATAATTTATGAATTGTATTAAATTAGAAAATATAAATTTCGTTATTTTAAAATTGCATGAGAAATTCAAAATTGTGGAAGTATAGAAAATGATTTTTATGTAAATTGTGAAAATTAGAGGAGAAAGTTAAATGAAACAATTACTTTTATTTATTTTAAAAATAGATCTTTTATATTGTTGATTTATATTCATGTGATTGATAAATTGATGCAAGTGGATTTAGTAAATCCGAATAATAGACGTTATTTCCTTTGATTTGTTTTAATTGTGTTTTCTGTTGGGCAAATCGGGAATGTTGTGATTATTTAAGTCTTCCAGACCTATTGTTAAATGGGGATTGTGATTGTTTAGTTAAATTCTTATGTTAACTAAGGATGTGTACATGACTTTGCTTGGTGGTTTGACACCTGTGTTACGAACATTGATTGTTGTTCATTTGATCGTGATTGGTCTTTTATATGGATTTTGGTTGTATGTACACCTTATAAACCTTAGTCAGAAAACATAGATTCCCATGTTATGTTTAGGGGAGTGGCTATTTGTAAGGGCCGACACACAAAGAGGTGTCAGGGTAACTTACAAATAGTTAGTAACTCAGTGAAAATTAAAGTACACATTAGTTAGATTAAAATTCTTAATAAGATATTTTTCCTCTCTTATGACTCTTGAGCTACTTCAATCATGAGTATAAGATGAGAAGGCCTGGAATGGAAAATCGGTGTCTTGTTCCTTTAAAAGACATTCGATTGCACAATAGTATGCAATAGGGGCCGGGTTTCGTAAGAGGTTACCAGGGTAACCCAAGGATTGGGGGCCAGAACCTAGGAAGAAACACTAGGGTAACCTTTGCATTGTTGTGATGACACTCCACCTAGAATAACTGTAAGCCTTGTGTTTGTATTACAATCAATTGTCTAAATCTGGAAGCAATGTAACCAATAGTCTATTTTGTACTAGTGTCTAGGGTTAGTAGATTAGGTCTAGGTAACCTTATTACTATCTCCTAGCATGAGGGGTGGACCTACGGGTACCACATGGTTGGGTGGAACGTGCACCTTACTCCGTTGGGTCCCCAGATTGTGATCATTGCATTGAGAGCTCGCATATGGAACCTTCGAATACTTCTTCATTGTAATTTTGTAAATTTGTATTGTAAATACATCCCTCAAATGTTATGAGGTGATCATTTGTAAAATGTAACTATTATTTGAACTACCTCATCAGATGGATGAGTATTGTATATGTGATTAAATGCAATGTAAGAAAACAAGTTTGTACTTTATTATATCTTGAATGGAAAATTTCAATGTTATGCAATGTTTATCTTTATGTTATAAATTAAAATGTGCAATGCGAAATACTTAAGTCACTTATGGAAAACTCAAAGTAGTGTAACGTCGCTTAGCCTAATGAATGTATGCAACTAATTAACTTAATAATTAAACTTTAAAAAAAAATTATTACACCTTTATAACTTTTGCAACATTTTTAGGTTATTAAGACGGGGCATTACATGTCATGTTGCATATCTTGTTTTTACTCTACCTTAAAGGTGTGTTGCCAAAAAATGTATACTTGGACATTTTTATGCTCATTTGGGTCTTCCTTATGGATTTTGGCTTGATTTTTCCTAGATTTAATGTTTTAATGTGGTAAACATTTTCACATTAGGTCTTGGACCCTTGCAAACTAAATAAAATGCATCTAACGATGTCTTGTAAAGGTGTTGTAAAATAATTTCACACTTTTATAGACTAATGAACCTATTTTCCCCTAATTCAACATTGTAAAATGTATTTAATGGCATTCTCAATTTAATCTATAAGACTTGTAAACTGAACCTGGTTTTAATCTAGTGTTGTAATGTGTTTTACACATTCACAATGGATGTTGTGACTTTCTAGGCTATATGGACCTCATTTTAATGATGTAAATTGTCTTTAATCACACTTTCACATTGAAATTTGTGTCCCTAGCCCTAATTACCCTCTACATAATCATTAATAGGCCCCTATGGCCCCATATTGTGCATCCCAAGGCTTAATTTGATCAAAGACTCGACTATACCATCATATAAACCTAATTTCTTCATCCCCAAATAATCCAACTAGAAAAAGAGCCCCTATGGGACCAAGTCACCCATCTGGGAAAATTAGTCCCATCTAGGTGGGACTAAGTCACCTAGCTTGGTGACTTAGTCCCATTTGGGCTATTTTTCGAGGTTTGGGCAGGAAAATTTGGGTTTTAATTTTATTTTTCCTTCATGTCAACCTTGGGGATGAAATTAATGGGAATTTTAGGAGGATTTCCTATATAAACAAGCTTATAAACCCTAATTCATAACTCATTCATTATTCATCCATCATTCATCATGTTCTTAAGTCAATCAAGCTAGGGTTTTGAAATTTCAAGTCATCAAGATAACATTTTTCAGACATTCAAGGGCAGATTCTTCATATTTTATTATAGAAAATCAAGATCTATTATCATGTAAAGTCTCTAATTCCATTATTTCATGCTTCATTACATTATTTATTCATTTTGGTTTAATTACCTAAAATAGGGTTTGACCAAGGCAAACCCCCATGCTCTAACATTCACTATTGCTTTCTTTCTTTGTGTGTTTGCATATTTAGGTACTTTGAGGGTTTGAAAATAATTGAAGGATAGATTGAAAAGTTTTTGAAGACATCTCTTTGTCAACTAATTCAAAATATCCTCAAAAAGTCACTTTCAGGCCTGAATTTGATAGTTTTAGAACTAGACACTTGTAGGAAAACAAGGTGCAGATCAAGGGCTTCCATTTCCACTTTCGGATTTTTAGAAAATTCAAAGTGGAAAAGTCACCATCAGTGGTGACTTAGTCCCACTATACCTATTTTTCAAAATTCTATGTAGTTCTGGATACCCATTTGGCCGAAACGAGCTCTGATGCAGTTTTCTAGATCTGGGACTAGGTTGCCTAGAATGGCGTAAGTGTCCCAGTAGGCCTAATTTTTAGGATCAACAACATTTCAAATCTCCATTCCAGTCTACAACACATTTCCAGGTGCATGCTTTTTTTCTTTCCTATCTATTTTATTTGCATTTCTATTCATCTTTCTAGGTGTTTTTGCATACAACACTATGTTTTCAAATAATTTACATTTCATTAGTTTTTCCTTAATAATCAATATCTTTTACCATTTTCTTGCATTTATATAATTGAATTTAGGCATATTTCATTCATATTTGCATTAGTTTTGAGTGGGGACATTACACATTTTTTCCCATCTCTCTCCTTTTAGGTGAAAAACCCTAGAAGTGTTAGAGAATTGTGGGTACCAAAATCAATGTCCACATTTTGGTGAACTCGACCTTACATCACATTTTCTGATTTTGGAGTTTATCCTCATCCCATAATTATCTTGCATTAACAAGTTGCATTATGGTTTGCATTGATTAATTTGCATTCTAGGGTTTCAAAATTTGCATTAATGAAAGTGCATATAGGTTGCATTTTTGCATCTTAAATCATTGAAAATTTCTAAAATTTTGCATTGGCATCTTAGGTCTACATCATATAGCACAACAAACATCAAAATCCATAAAAAAATTTGAAAAATCTAAAAAAAAAATCCCTAATGGGACTAATTCACCACCATAGGTAACTTAGTCCCTTTTCACCCCTAAAACTGCCTTTTACAGAGCTAAAAACTTTATTTTTAAGCTTTTTTTTGCTGCCTTTACCTATATGTATCAGTTTTTTGAGTTTCTATTACATGCATTTCATCACATCTAGCTTAAATTAGCTCATTTTATGCATGGATTAATTTCAAATTTGCATTGTCACATTGTTACATAGTATAATCAGTCAATTGTCATCCTTCAAATCTGAAAATTTGTATCCTTCTTTTGCATGTTTTCTTTAGAATGGTTACATTTCAAGTTTGTAGCATAATAATTACATCATGTTCTCATTACAAAAATATATAGTTATCTTACTTCGTGTTCTATTTTTAGATCTTATTGTGTGTTGTAAGAAAGTTTTGTTAATTGCATATGCATATGAGGTCCTTTCCCCTCTCTTTTTGTTTGTCATCGATCCCTCTCCTAGTTTCCCTTATGTGAGTGAGGTTCATCTAGTGAAAGAAACCTTGGATAATCATAAAAATCACATTTGTTCTTCTCCTATTATCTCTCACACTTGTGAAGAAGATATTTTCATCTATGTTCTGTGGACAGATGGTGATCAAAAAATATCCATGTCACCTGACTCTGTCTCATTATCTTTCTCACGGATGGGAAGATCTATTTGGTAAGCATAAAAATCATAGTTTTCCCTCTCTTGATGCCTCCCCTATTTGTGTTGAAGCTACTTTACAAAATTTAACCATGGTTGAACATATTACATGCTCTCCTACTAGGGTAGCCAATATGGAACAAGAGAATGGGACCTTAGAGACAATAGACAATCAAATAGAGTCTTCTCCTAATTTCCACACTATTGATAAACAAGAAAATTCAACCATTTATCATTCCCCTACTTGTGATGAAGTCATTTTAGAAGAACCAACCCTCGAACGTCAAGAACATGTAGTTTGTAGTTATAAAAAATCTCCTCTTAGGGAGGATATCGTGATACAAAACAAGGATAAAATTGACAATAATGATATTATGCATTTAGAAGAAGATGAAGAGCCCATGTTAGACTCTCATTCGCCAAGGGATGTTAATATTATTCAACCTCAACTCATCCTTTACCCCCCCTCACACAAGCATCGAACTAAAAAAAAACCCTAACTTTTCTATTACCCACCTAAAAATAATGTTTCGCAACAACTGAGTCATGATACCATTGCTCATACATATCCCACTAGAAACAATCTATGAATGCCACAACCCACCCCAACACCATTACGCTTGCCTAATCCCATTTATCGTAGAGATCCTTGATTAAATTCACACATTAGGGAGTATGATCTTGTTGAACAACTTAAGAATACTAATGCTAAGATATCACAATGGGACCTTATTCAAGCCTCCCATCACCATCACAACATGATTCAACCTAGCCTTGCAACAAGTTCCTATCCCTTCTAATTTGCAACCAAATGACATAACAACCATGATTCAAGGAAAAAATGCTAACATTGTTTTCCACCAAAGTGAACCCCCCCTTTGGAAGTACAAAAACAAAATGATGCTTATGTAATCATAGCTCAATACAATAGGATAGGGATCAAGCAAACCCTTTTTGACAATGGCTTAGCCCTTAATGTGTGTAGTATATAACTTTTGGATAGACTTTGTGTTGATAAATCACACATTCAACCTGATTCTTTATTCCTCAAGGGATTTGACAATGTCGAAAAAAACTGCTTGGGGTTATTACTTTACCTATTATAGTTGGGAAGGCCACATTGGACACAAAAATTCATGTTATTCCTCATGAAATTTCATGTAATCTTATTTTAGGTCGACCATGGATTCATGCAATGAATGGGGTGCCTTCTACTCTTCATCGTAAAATGAAATACATCTACAAAAATAAATTATACACACTTAACACCGATCTTGAGCCTTATAGTGTCTTACAACTTGAGAAAAACAAAGAAAATACCTTAAACACATCAACATCAACTACACAAGTGGAACCTGTGCAACAAAACGACAACAAAAAATAAATTGAACAAGTCATAAAGCTATTAGATGATGATTAGGGTTCCTTAGATTTCACACCAACATTCATGGGAGAATACAAGATCATAAACAAGGCCTCTGACAAGGAAAGTGCAAAATAAGTCATGTCAACACAAAAATCGGAGGACCCTTCAAAAGCATCCACTTCAACCACTTTAGACAAAGCAGAAAATTACACAACAAGCTTTGATCCACTTAACCACAAACAACCACCCAATCCAAAAGCAATGAAAATGCTTTATGGAAAAGGTTATGAACTTATGAAACAACTTGGATATAGTGGAAAAGGATGTGGTGCTAAAGAACAAGGTATCCATGTCCCCATCGATCCTAACAAAAAAAAAATGACTCATGGTCTTGGTTATTTTCCTTTGATAGAAATCACCAAGCCTTCAATTAGCATCAAAACTATCACACAAGACTCCTCTAAGCCAACTTTAACAATAGTGCATCCTAAACTAATAGAAACTAGTGGAATTTATCCTTTGCAAGACACAGAACAAAAAAATACATCTTTGCTTAATGTCAATGTCATCTTGCAGAACACTAATGATTTGAATTCGTTATATTTTACACCCTCCTGCAAAGGATTGAAAAAAATCTCACAATCTAAACAATCTTGCATAGGTATGACCTCTACGCAAGTAATATCTTTGTCACATAATAAAGGAACATCTTCTACATTGATCAAGAGGGTATCTTTTCGATACTCCTCCAAGATCACTTGATATCCCTTCCTCCAAGAAATCGAAAGAAATTCTATTACAAGACTTCATTTTGTGCCTATCACAGAATCCACAGTCATTCCACTAATGAATGTAAGGCTTTCAATAGTAAAATCCAACATCTTAAGGAGTTAGGTGCTCTTCCTTATGTAGGGGCACCCGATTCCTTTCATTGATATTGATTTTCACTCTACTATGCATCATTTTGGCTCACTCTTGTCCTCCACTAAGTGGGGGCAAGGGGTTTGATAGCCTTATCCTCGTATGTCACCTGACGTTGCCTCTTTTGGCTTGTCATTAACTTTTCATGAACATATAAGAGAAATCTTGGGATGTGGACAACATACCTTAAGTTGGATTGCATGTGACATACTCCCTTTTTCATGATGTAGCTTATAGGAAACATATGACTTGGCATAGGGCTTTCTGAGTAAGCTCTCATGTATTCTTCTTCTACTTTAAAGCTGTGCCACCAAAAATTGGAGTCTTTTCTTTAAATGGGATTAATTCATGATAATTTGACTTAATAAGGTCCTAATCTAGTGTTGTGAGGCATTTTATGCATCCACACTAGGTCTTGGACCCTTGCAAATCAAACATGCTTTTAATGATGTCTTGTAAAGGTGTTGCAAAGTCTCGTAAAGGAATTTCACGCTTTTCTAGACTTAATAAACTTATTTCTCCCTAATTCAACATTATAAAATGTTTTCAATTACATTACTACATCAATCTAGAAGGTTCTTAATGTAAACTTATTGATAAACTAGTGTTGTAGTGTGATTTACACATTCACATTGGGTTTTGTGTCATTCTAAGTTATGTGGACCTAATTTTAGTGTTGTAAAGTCTATTTAATCACACTTTCACATTGATTTATGTGTCCCAAGCCATATTCAACATTTACATCATCATTAATAGGATATCTTAACCCATATTATGCATCTTGAGGCATAATTTGATCAAATACCCGACATAGTCATCATATAAGCCTAATTTTCTTACTTCTCGACATTCCAGCAAGAAAAAATGACCCTTGTGGGACTCATTCACCATAAGTGCCAAATTTTTCCCATCTAGGTGAGACCCATTCACCACCCTTGGCGAATGAGTCCCATTTTGAGTCATTTTCAGGGTTTGAGTGAGAAAAAATAGGTTTTAAGATCAATTTTCCTTCATGTCGGCCTGTGATGAGGTATAGTCGGGATACTAAGGCACAATTGACTATAAATAATTTTTTTATCCTCATTTTACATACACCAACTTATTCTTACATTCACATCATTCATTCACCATGTATCTTCTATCTCAAGTCAAGCAAGCTAGGGCTTTCATCAAGTTAGCTTCCTAAGACATCCAAGGGATAATTCTACATGTTATGTTATAGGATTTCAAGATAAAATCATCATGATAAGGTAATCACTTCCATTTTACATTCTTCATTCCTTTATTTCATCATTTTGGTTTAATTACCTAAATGGGGTTTGACTAAGGAAAACCCCCATGCCCTAACATTTAACATATCTCTCTCTTGTCTTCTTGTTTGTAGATCTAGGAATCTTGGAGGCTTAGGAATCATTGGAGATAAAATTTTAAAGTAATCCAAGTCATCTCTTCATTCACCCAAGTTAAATCATCAAGAAAAAGTCACTTACAGACCCGAAATTGGCAGTTTCTGATCCAGACACTTGGAGGTGCAGATTGAGCAATCCAAAAGCCACAAATTCCATTTTTGAGTTTTCAGAAAGTCCAAAGTGGACTCATTCACCATTGGTGGCGAATGAGTTCCACCCTAATGTAAAATTTTGGATTTTTTACATTTCTGAGTACCCTTTTATCAGAAATAGGCTCTGCTACAGTCATCCAAAACTAGGACTGATTCGCCAAGAGTGGTGAATGAGTCCCACCAAGCTTAAATTTTAGTATCAACTGCCTTTCATATGTATTTTCTAGCCTTTATCAATATCCCAAGTGCACACTTTCAATTTGATTCATTTTTGTTAAGTTTTGCATTCATTTCTAGTTCATTTTTGCATATCACACTGTGTTTTCAAACAAAGCATAAATTTTAGTTTTGCATTCGTTTTCAATCATTTAGATTAATCTATTACATCTAGATAAATTCATTTACATCATATCTCATTGTATACATCCTAATTTGAATGTACATAAGAATTTTTGGATCTAATCTCTCTCCTTTTGGGTGAAAAACCCTATAAGTGCAAGAGAAGCATTAGGTTCCCAAAACTCTATGTCACAAAAGAAATTTATCATAGTAATAGTGTTAGAAAATTATTTAAAGTGGGGGCATCCATCAACACTTATATTTCATTGTGTGATTTTCTTTCTTCTTGTGATGCATCCTTTTCTTAGTGGTGTCATTGGGCTTGATTCCCTCCAAGAGCATGATACTTCTTGGAAAAATCCTCTCTTGGAAACATTAAGCATGATGTTCCCTAAGATGAGACCTTGCATGAACTAAGAAAAATCCCTTTGAAAATTCCTTACACTATTTTGCATTTACAATGTATATAAGTTTCAAGCATGAGAAGTTTTGCTTGCCTAATAGAGCTCAAAGATCATTTTTATGGCGCCTTATCAAAATTATCAGGAGGTATGACTTTGGTATGGTTGAGTGGGAAGCCCATTCCGAGGCATGAATTTCCCCATAGCCACTCGTGTGTGTGTGAGCACATATTGACCGTATGTGTCTCAACTTTTAGGACTTCTCACCCAGTGGATAACCAAGAGTTTTGTCACCTCAGAGTGAGTATGCATTTTTGGAAAAACAACCTATATTTGATCCACATCATGTTGGAAAAATGATCAAAGCTTGATCCACCTCATTGACTTTCCTTCCTTCTAGTTCTTTCCATTGCATGATTATGTATCTTGATTTGTTGCAAATCACTCACCATTGCACGTGTCCTTTTGTGCTTATGTTGGTTTAACTTAGGATCTTGGATTCTGGGGGATTGGTTACCTCCTTCATCTTTTTCATCCTTTATCATCTTCCTTGGTATGATTGGATCCCTCTTGAATGTCTACTTTACTGTGAGTTTGAAGCAAGTTCAATCTCTCACTAAAGTGGGGGTTAAATGTGTCACCAAAAATTGTATACTTGGACATTTTTACACTTATTTGGGTCTTCCTTATGGATTTTGGCTTGATTTTTCCTAGATTTAATGTTGTAATGTGGTCAACACATTTACATTAGGTCTTGGACCCTTTCAAACTAAATAATTTAATGCATCTAACGATGTCTTGTAAAAGTGTTGTAAAAGAATTTCACACTTTTCTAGACTAATGGACCTATTTTTCCCCTAACTAAATATTGTAAAATTTATTTAATGGCATTCTCACATTAATATAGAAGACTTGTAAACTAAACCTAGTTTTAATCTAGTGTTGTAATGTGTTTTACACATTCACATTGGATGTTGTGCCTTTCTAGGCTATGTGGACCTCATTTTAATGATGTAAAGTGTCTTTAATCACACTTTCACATTGAAATTTGTGTCCCTAGCCCTAATTACCCTCTACATCATCATTAATAGGCCCCTATGGCCCCATATTGTGCATCCCAAGGCTTAATTTGATCAAAGACATGACTATATCATTGAATATAAATCCAATTTCTTCATCCTTCGACAATCAACCTGGCAAAAGAGCCCCTGTAGGTGTAGTACCCTCCATTTTGCTTATGTTTTCTGTTAGCATACTTTCACTTTGATACACTTTGGTACTTTGTTTTGGATATTTTGATCGCTGACATTAGAGCGATTCTGGATTTATTTTGTGATGTGATGATACATTGTATGGTGATAATTAATTTCTGACATGCTTTGTATGAGCATAGATGTTTCCTTTAGATGTTATTGCTATATATATGTTTATGGTAGATTAACTATTATTTTATTTGTTAGTTTGATGTGACGTGTATTGGTGTGGAGAATGAAGTTGCATCACTCGCTTGCGAGTGCCCTGTAATTTCTGTGATTTTCTCCACACGGTGTGTTTGTACAATGGATTATACATATATATGTATGTTATTTGTTTGATTGTAGGAATTGCAAGTACATGACACCGACTCCACCTGGTTACTCAGGTCTGAGCATGTCAAGACTCAATGGAAATGTTGATTGGGAGGTAGTAACAAGGTTCTTCCTAGTCTAGTCTTTAACCCAGTCACAGTATGTCGTCAGTTTAAGTCTGGTGTCTTTGGTGGTCTCGTTTGTGGTTGATTGGTTTATTTATTATGTACGACAAATTTCGTTATATCAATGATAGATTAATATTCTTTTAATTTAATGTTTATTAAAATTTATTTTAAATGTTGAAAATAAAGCTTTACATTTTATTTAATTAATTAAATTAGTTTGTTTGGTTAAGTAATTTAATCACTGAGATTAAAATTATTTAATTAAATAAATTGATTAATTAAATTAAAGTTACTTTAATTGTGTGAATGGATTTAATTTAAAATTAAATTTCTTTGTTGGAAATGAAATTTTAATTGTAAAATAAATTTTTAAAAAAAGAAAAGAAAAGGGAAATTGTATTTTGATATTTGAATTCTTGAATTCTTTAAATGCATGAATTCTTGATAAGGAAGAAAGAAAGAATCATCTGGGAGGTGGTTAGAAGATATTTTCTTCTCGACATGTGTGGTAGTTAAATTAATTGCTTTTTTTTTGTTGAGGATTTTTCTCGGAGGTTATTTGGGATTTTGGGAAAACGGAAAAATCACTTCATGGGAAATGAAAGAACAGGGTTCTGTAAAAAAAAATATTGGTTTGAGTAAATTTGTGATTTTTGCTTTGGATTTGTTGTATATTTCTGGAAGATCTCTTTGGGTTGGTTTTAGCATCTTTCTGGATTTGGTGTTCTAGAGGGGCTTTGAAGGTTGCACACAACATGCAACAAAGTTTCTCTTCTACAACCAGGTATTATTTTCAAAACTTCGGGAGTACAGGTATTTCCTTGTGTATTTAATTTGTTTACTTTTAAAAAAGATTTCCTGTGAAAATAAATTTTTGTTTAAACCCTTCTTCTCGACAAATAGTTTGTAGAAAATCTTTTTGTAGTGATTTGATATTCTTCTGTGAGAATTTTCAAGAAAGTAAGGTTTTATAAAAATTAAAGAGCAACCTCAAGAATATTGTTAAACAATAGAAGTGATTCAAAACAATTAGAAGAAAAATCTGTAGATAAATTGAGGAATAGGGAATCTTGTAGAAAATAGTTTGACTGAATAAATTGTGAAGGAAATCATTTGTTTGGAAAAAGAGGTTGAAACCCTCTATGTTTAAATTGGAACTTGTTGGGGAAAAATTGTGTGTATTGTTAAATTCCTCAATTTCCCTTTGAATAACCCTGTTAAAATTAATTGCTTGATTTAGGCATTTTATAATTCAATTTAATTATGAATATATATATATATTTACATATACATATATATTCATATATAAATTGAATTGAGAAAATTTTATATTCTTTATGATATTAATTCAAAATCGCCGTATAGGAGAATTATCTCATGTTATTTATTTTTTGTTTTAAAATTATGAAATCGCCGCTTGGGCGAAGCTCGACGAATACTGTTGAGATTTTATTTTATTTTTTTTTAAAATAGTGTTTGTTTGGCCGCAGGGGCTACCCCTGTAGCCGCCCCCATATAGGGCGATGGCTGTGGAGGCAGCCGATGCTGCTATCACAGGTAGCGATGACTGCCAACACAGCCGCTACCCCATATGGGGTAGGTTGCAAATGGCAGCCCGTGGCTGCGAAAACACAACCACATATTATATGCGTTGGGAATTTCTTTAATAAATAAAAACCATGACATTTAAAGGGCGAATTTTGGATTTAAGGGTTTGGTCAATATATATATGTGTATATATATATGTGTGTATATATATATATGTATATATATTTGTATTTGTATATATAATTTATAAGTATAAAGAAAATATTTTAGTATTTAAATGAGATAATAATTATTAGATGTTTAAATGTATAAGATTGATTAGTTATAAATCTATAAGGATAAAAAAAAAAGTATTTAATTTCTATGTGAAATTGTGAAAGCTAAGGTTAGGCCAAATAATATTATTTCTTTTAATGTTGAGAAAAGAATTTTAATCTAGATATTTTAATTTCCTTCTATTTCTATTGACTTGATTGGATTTAATAAATCCTAATGTAGATTCCTAATGTTTCGATTTACTTTAAATTGTGTTTCTTTTTATTGGGAAAATTGGGAATGTGTTAGAAGTACAAGTCTTCCAGATTAGTTTGTCTTTAATGTGGAAAATGTAATTGTTTAGATACAATCCTTGTGTTGACTAAGGTAGTGTACATGGTTTTGCATGGTGCTTAGACACTTGGTTATATGAACAAAAATTTGATGTTCGTAATGATGTGTTTGGTCTTATATGTTGATTCTTGTGCACCTTGTTTACCTTAGTGAATTTAGATTCCTTGTGTTATTTTAGGGGAGTGGCTCTTTGTGAGGGCCGGTACACAAAGTGGTACTAGGGTAACTCATGTAGAGTTAGTAAGTCAGTGAAAACTAAATCAACGCATTGGGTATTCTAAAATGTTTAACTGGATTAATTATGCCTCACTTATAGACTCAAGGGCTAGTTTAGTCTTGAGAATAAGTCAAGAAGGCCTAGAATGGCAAAGTTGAAATCTTGTTATCTTAAAAGATATTTGATTCAGCAACAGTTTGCTTGAGGGGCCGGGTTTCGTAAGAGGTTGCTAGGGTAACCCAAGTTGGGGGCCGAAACCTAGGAAGAAACACCAGGGTAACCTATGCAGTAGAGTGATGACACTCCACGATAACCTTGTGAGCTTAGTATATTTGATTATCCTAATTCTGGAAGCATTGTAACCAAAAAGTTAAGTATGTACTTGTGTAGCTTGGTCTATGGTTTTACTTGTGTCTAGGGTTTGTAGGTTATGTCTAGGGAACCTTATTATTGTCTCCTAGCATGGGGGGTGGACCTATGGGTACCACATGGTTGGGTGGAATGTGCACCTTACTCCGTTGGGTCCCCTGTTCTTGATCGTGGCAATGAGTGCTTCATGGATGGAGAGCTCGTATTTGGATATATGTGTACTTCCTTAAATTATATCATTGGAAATCTTGTATTTGTAACCTTGCTCAATTGTTATGAGGTGAAAATTTGTAATATGTAATTGTAAACTATTATTTGATCTACCTCATCTGAAGAATGAGTATTGTAATGTTATTTCAAAAGCAATGTAAGATTCTTATTTGTACTTTATACTTTCATGGATGGAATTAAGGTGTTATGCAATGTTTACTTTTAAGTTTATGTTAACTAAATATATGCAATGCTAAATACTAAAATCGTTTATGGGATTCTCAAGTAGTGCATCGTTGCGTAACTTAGAGAATGTATGCAACTAATAAAGTTAATATTATTACTTTAAAAAAAAAATTATTTCACTTGCATAGACAATTGCAACATTCCTTAGGTTACAAGACGGGGCATTACAAATTGGTATTAGAGCCAAGGTTCTAACACTGGACTCTCTGGGTAGTTGTGAGCCCATTAGGTTGACCTAGTACATAGTATTGTTATCTGTTAGCCTTGGTTGGTTAGTATCTGAGACTCGTTATTATTTTATGTGTAGGATCATGCCTAGGCGACATGGTAGAGGTCGTGGTAGAGGTCGAGGTGGAGGCTGAGGGCCAATCCCTCAGGTTACTCCCCCTTTGAGCCCTCATCTACGTGTTCAGGCAGAACAGTTGGGTCTGTAACTAGATTAGAGGAATGAGGCACATATTTTGGAATAGTCAAGAGTAGAGGGATCACAGTTATGCCCTTTACTAGAAGAGGTCCTAGCTCGACTTGGATCTAGATAGGAAGTTGATCAGGAGGTAGTTAGGGAGCATGATAGATCTCCTAGGAGGATTGTTAGTTCTGCAGAGCAGGATGCCGTAGTGGCTAGACATATGAGGGATTTGTTGAGAGCACACCCTCCTACTTTTGATGGTACAGGTGGTGGATTAGAGATAGAGACCTGGTTATTGGACTTGGGTAGATGTTTTGCTATGCACCCATACGGTAGCAATACCCGAGCTAGATGCGCTATCATGCATCTGAGAGGATTCGCCTCTACTTGGTGGCGCTTGGAGGAGAAAAAGCTCCACTTAGAGATTGGGTCAGTGTCTTGGGAGATGTTCCTAGAGAGGTTTAGAGCACAGTTCTTATCTAAACATTGGAGGCAACAACGGGCTGACGAGTTTCATGATTTACGTTAGTTGGCTCTATCTGTTGAGCAATATGAATGTAGATTTTATGAACTCAAATAGTATGCAGGAGTTGGAGGTGATGAGGTGATGCTGGTACAACATTTTATCAGGGGTTTGAATGCCCGCATTAGTGGAGGAGTTAGAGTCTTTGAATTGAAGACTATGGAAGTTGCAGTTGAGAAAGCACGCATTATGGAAGAGAATCTAGCTCTAGCATTGGGTGGACATACAGGTGTCCAGATAGGTAGTGCTCCTATAGTAGGTTTTGGACCATGTGGTGGTCAGGTACAGATAGGAGGTTCCTCTAGGAACCAATAGATACCCACAAAGGGTGGACAGCAGCAACAACGTACTCCTCAGAAGAATAATAATTCACATCCTCAGTAGGGTAATAGTTTTCGGTCTCAGCATGGTGGTGGTTGGTTTCAGAATGAGAGAGATCAGAGTGGGTAGCGTGATCATTTTGATCAACTTGCTTAGAGTTCTCAATCTACAGTTAGTGGAGGTGGTTTTCCACGGTCTAGTGTACCATTAGGTGATAGAGGATTTAGGAGTATAGAATGTTTTACTTGTGGCCAACAGGGTCACATTACTCGTCAGTGTCCTCAGAAGGGCACTTATGGATTTAATCAGAGACCGGCGGCTTCAGAGTCGACCGTAGGAGATGCAGGCAGGTCGCATAGGGTGTTTACCATGGTGGATAACCACCAGGTCGAGCACCAGGGTGCAGTTGGAGAGGTTCCTGGTGGAGGACCGACATCATTCTTTGGAAACTGTGCACATCCTTCTACATCGGGAGTTGATCCTCAAGGGTCGAGACGTTGACTGAGTACTGATCCAGAGAGATCCTAGTGGCTAGTCTTCTATTTCTTGGGAGGACGTATTCTAGATTTGTGTGTTATCTATTTTTTGTTTACAGGCTTCCTAGAGTAAGCCTGATCCTAGGGGGGAGGATGTAGTACCCTCCATTTTGCTTATGTTTTCTGTTAGCATACTTTCACTTTGATACACTTTGGTACTTTTTTTTGGATATTTTGATCACTGACATTAGAGCGATGCTGGATTTATTTTGTGATGTGATGATACATTGTATGGTGATAATTAATTTCTGACATGCTTTGTATGAGCGTAGATGTTTCCTTCAGATGTTATTGCTATATATATGTTTATGGTAGATTAACTATTATTTTATTTGTCAGTTTGATGCGACGTGTATTGGTGTGGAGAACAAAGTTGCATCACTCGCTTGCGAGTGCCCTATGATTTCCTTGATTTTCTCCGCACGGTGTGTTTGTACAATGGATTACATATATATGCATGTTATTTGTTTGATTGCAGGAATTGCAGGTACATGATACTGACTCCACCTGGTTACTTAGGTCTGAGCGTGTCAAGACTCAATGGAAATGTTGATTGGGAGGTAGTAACAAGGTTCTTCCTAGTCTGGTCTTTAACCCAGTCACAGTATGTCGTCAGTTTAAGTCTGGTGTCTTTGGTGGTCTCGTTTGTGGTTGATTGGTTTATTTATTATGTATGGAAAATTTCGTTATATCAATGATAGATTAATATTCTTTTAATTTAATGTTTATTAATTTTTTTTTTAAATGTTGAAAATAAAGCTTTACATTTTATTTAATTAATTAAATTAGTTTGTTTGGTTAAGTAATTTAATCACTGAGATTAAAATTATTGAATTAAATTGATTAATTAATTAAATTAAAGTTACTTTAATTGTGTGAATGGATTTAATTTAAAATTAAATTGCTTTGTTGGAAATGAAATTTTAATTGTAAAATAAATTTTAAAAAAAAGAAAAGAAAAGGGAAATTGTATTTTGAAATTTGAATTATTTAATTCTTTAAATGCATGAATTCTTGATAAGGAAGAAAGAAAGAATCATCTGGGAGGTGGTTAGAAGATATTTTCTTCTCGACATGTGTGGTAGTTAAATTAATTGCTTTTTGTTTGTTGAGGATTTTTCTCGGAGGTTATTTGGGATTTTGGGAAAATGGAAAAATCACTTCACGGGAAATGAAAGAACAGGGTTCTATAAAAACAAATATTGGTTTGAGTAAATTTGTGAATTTTCCTTTGGATTTGTTGTATATTTTTGGAAGATCTCTTTGGGTTGGTTTTAGCATCTTTCTGGATTTGGTGTTCTGGAGGGGCTTTGAAGGTTGCACGCAACAGGAAACAAAGTTTCTCTTCTACAGCCAAGTATTATTTTCAAAGCTTCGGGAGTACAGGTATTTCCTTGTGTATTTAATTTTTTTACTTTTAAAAAAGATTGCCTGTGAAAAGAAATTTTTGTTTAAACCCTTCTTCTTGGCAAATAGTTTGTAGAAAATCTTTCTGTAGTGATTTGATATTGTTTTGTGAGAATTTTCAAGAAAGTAAGGTTTTATAAAAATTATAGAGCAACCTCAAGAATATTGTTAAACAATAGAAGTGATTCAAAACAATAAGAAGAAAACTCTGTAGATAAATTGAGGAATAGGGAACCCCTGTAACAATCTTTGTTAAAAGTTTCCTGTAGAAAATAGTTTGATTGAATAAATTGTGAAGTAAATCATTTGTTTGGAAAAAGAGGTTGAAACCCTCTGTGTTTAAATTGGAACTTGTTGGGGAAAAATTGTGTGTATTGTTAAATTCCTCAATTTCCCTTTGAATAACCTTGTTAAAATTAATTGCTTGATTTAGGCATTTTATCATTCAATTTAATTGTGAATATATATATATATATATATATATATTTACATATACATATATATTCATATATAAATTGAATTGAGAAAATTTTATATTCTTTATGATATTAATTTGAAATCGTTGTACAGGCGAATTATCTCATGTTATTTATTTTTTGTTTTAAAATTATGAAATCGCCGCTTGGGCAAAGCTCGATGAATATTGTTGAGATTTTATTTTATTTTTTTTAAAAATAGTGTTTGTTTGGCCGCAGGGGCTACCCCCGCAACCACCCCCATATAGGGCGACAACTGTGGAGGTAGCCGATGCTGCCGTCATCGGCAGTGACGGCTGCCAACACAACCACTACCCCATATGGGGTAGGCTACGAATGGCAGCCTATGGCTACGAAAAAATAGCCACATATTATATGCATTGGGAATTTCTTTAATAAATAAAAACCATGACGTTTAAAGGGCAAAATTTGGATTTAAGGGTTTGGTCAATATATAAATATATAAATATATATATATATATACGTATATATATATATATATGTGTGTGTGTGTGTGTGTGTGTATGTATATATATTTGTATTTGTATATATAATTTATAAGTATAAAGAAAATATTTTAGTATTTAAATGAGATAATAATTATTAGATGTTTAAATGTATAAGATTGATTAGTTATAAATCTATAAGGATAAAAAAAAAGTATTTAATTTCTATGTGAAATTGTGAAAGCTAAGGTTAGGCCAAATAATATTATTTCTTTTAATGTTGAGAAAATAATTTTAATCTAGATATTTTAATTTCCTTCTATTTCTATTGACTTGATTAGATTTAATAAATCCTAATGTAGATTCCTAATGTTTCGATTTACTTTAAATTGTGTTTCTTTTTATTGGGAAAATTGGGAATGTGTTAGAAGTACAAGTCTTCCAGATTAGTTTGTCTTTAATGTGGAAAATGTAATTGTTTAGATACAATCCTTGTGTTGACTTAGGTAGTGTACATGGTTTTTCATGGTGCTTAGACACTTGGTTATATGAACAAAAATTTGATGTTCGTAATGATGTGTTTGGTCTTATATGTTGATTCTTGTGCACCTTGTTTACCTTAGTTAGTGAATTTAAATTCCTTGTGTTATTTTTAGGGGAGTGGCTCTTTGTGAGGGCTGATACACAAAGTGGTACCAGGGTAACTCATGTAGAGTTAGTAAGTCAGTGAAAACTAAATCAACACATTGGGTATTCTAAAATGTTTAATTGGATTAATTATGCCTCACTTATAGACTCAAGGGCTAGTTTAGTCTTGAGAATAAGTCGAGAAGGCCTAGAATGGCAAAGTCAAAATCTTGTTATCTTAAAAGATATTCGATTCCACAACAGTTTGCATGAGGGGCCGGGTTTTGTAAGAGGTTGCCAGGGTAACCCAAGTTGGTGGCTGGAACCTAAGAAGAAACACTAGGGTAACCTATGCAACATTGTGATGACACTCCACCTAAAATAACAGATAACCTTGTGAGCTTAGTATATTTGATTATCTTAATTCTGGAAGCATTGTAACCAAAAAGTTAAGTATGTACTTGTGTAGCTTGGTCTATGGTTTTACTTGTGTCTAGGGTTTGTAGGTTATGTCTAGGGAACCTTATTACTATCTCCTAGCACGGGGGGTCGACCTACGGGTACCACATGGTTGGGTGGAATGTGCACCTTACTCTGTTGGGTCCCCAATTCTTGATCGTGGCAACGAGTGCTTCATGGATGGAGAGCTCGTATTTGGATATATGTGTACTTCCTTAAATTATATCATTGGAAATCTTGTATTTGTAACCTTCCTCAATTGTTATGAGGTGAACATTTGTAATATGTAATTGTAAACTATTATTTGATCTACCTCATCTGAAGAATGAGTATTGTAATGTTATTTCAAAAGCAATGTAAGATTCTTATTTGTACTTTATACTTTCATGGATGGAATTAAGGTGTTATGCAATGTTTACTTTTAAGTTTATGTTAACTAAATATATGCAATGCTAAATACTAAAGTCGTCTATGGGATTCTCAAGTAGTGTGTCATCGCGTAACTTAGAGAATGTATGCAACTAATAAAGTTAATATTATTACTTTAAAAAAAAATATATATTTCACTTGCGTAGACAATTGCAACATTCCTTAGGTTACAAGACGGGGCATTATAGTAGGACCAAGTCACCCATCTGTGTGAATTAGTCCCATCTAGGTGGGACTAAGTTACCCAACTTGGCGACTTAGTCCCATTTGGGCTATTTTTGATGTTCGGGCGGGAGAAATTGGATTTTAAGTTTATTTTTCCTTCATGTCAGCCTTGGGGATCAAATTAATGAGCATTTTAGGAGGATTTCCAATATAAAAAATCTTCTAAACCCTGATTCATAACTCATTCATTATTCATCCATCATTTATCATATTCTTAAGTCAAGCAAGCTAGGTTTTTGACATTTCAAGTCATGAAGATAGCATTTTTTAGACATTCAAGGGTAGATTCTTCATCTTTTTCTGTAGAAAATCAAGATCTATTATCATAGAAATTTTCTAATTCCATTATTTCATGCATCATTACATTATTTCTTCATTTTGGTTTAATTACCTAAAACAAGGTTTGACCAAGGCAAACCCCCATGCCCTAACATTCACAATTTCTCTCTTTCTTTGTGTGTTTGTAGATTTAGGTACTTTGAGGGTTTGGAAATAATTAAAGGATAGAATGAAATTTTTTTGAAGACATATCCTTATAAACTAAGTCAAAATATCCACAAAGGTCACTTTCAAGCCCAAATTTGACATTTTTAGAACTAGACACCTATAGGAAAACAAGGTGTAGACCGAGGGATTTTGATTCCACTTTTGGATTTTTAGAAAATCCAAAGTGGACTAAGTCACCATCAATGCTGACTTAGTCCCACTATACTTTTTTTTATAGAATTTTCTATATTTTTGGATACCCATTTGGCCGAAACAAGCTTCGATGTAATTTTCTAGATTTGGGACTAGGTCGCCCAGAATGTTGTAAGTGTCCCAATAGGCCTAAATTTTAGGATCAGTAGCATTTCTAGTCTCCATTCCAACCTACAACACATTTCCAGGTGCATTATTTCTCTTTTTCTTTCCTATTCTATTTTATTTGCATTTCTATTCATCTTTCTAGGTGTTTTTGCATACAACATTGTGTTTTCAAACAATTTACATTTCATTAGTTTTTCCTTAATAATCAATATATTTTACCAATTTCCTTCATTTAGATCATTGCATCTAAGGGAATATTTCATTCATATTTTCATTAGTTTTGAGTGGGGACATTACGCATTTTGGCCCATCTCTTTCCTTTTAGGTGAAAAACCCTAGAAGTGTTAGAGAATTGTGGGTACCAAAATTGGTGTCCACAAAAGGCAATTGATCATAGATGATGTTAATAATTAATTTAAGGTGGGGACATGTATTCCATTATTTGATTCACTTTGTTCACATGTGTTGAGCTAGGTGATACAATTTTGACATATTAATCATTTTTGTAGCACCTTATTAGAATTAATGGGATTATAATTCTTGGTATAGTTGACATGAGAATGCGCCCAATGAATATCAAAATTCACTAGTCCTTTGTAAGACCCCACCTTGCATGTGATTAGTAACACCCTAATATGTTTTATGTGATCCTAAATAGATGGTAAGATGTATTATGGATGAAAAATAGTGTGATTATTTGATAATATTCTTGCTTATGCTATCGTGAATGTAAGACCCCACTTCGTATTTCCCATTCTATTTCAATCAAACAAGTAGTTCGATGATAATTATGATGAAATGAATGATAAAAATCTTTTTAGGATTCATGGGCATTAACCTTGATTTAATTATGATAGATGCACATGTGAATTGTTGGATATAACTTGAAAGTGTTGGGTTATTTGGCATATTAAATTTTGGTAAATGGTTCATTGCTAATGTTATAGGAGTTTAAAATGAATTACTAAGGTGGTAAACAAAATCATGGAGTGACTATTTCATTGACTATATTCTTGTATTGGAGTAACTGTGTATTTCCTTTGATTATAATGAAAATTAAATCATTAGGTTCATTTGATGTATTAATGAGTAAATAGTTAATGAGTGAAAATTATGTGAATTGGATTAGCTAATAATATGAAGAGATATATGATCTAATCATGCTGACTTTGGTAATGTGCAGGAATCAAATATGCAAATAGGAGGATAGATAAATGTTGGAATAAAATCAAATACATCTTTGGGAAGTTCTAAGTGTAGCCCTATTTGACATAGAAGGGTTTGAGGTTTTATTATTGGTTGGGTGATTGAGTAGAACCCAATTGTAGGACATGTGATGTGAATTTGGTTGGGGTTGGAACCCTTGGTTAAGATCAAAATTCGTATGGATTTTGTGTGGGTTTTAAAAAGGGATTACTGAATCAATTTCCTTGGTTTTTGAACAAGAATAGACCCCTAGGACCTATACCTATGGGTTTGGAACCTTTTTGACACATGTGAACTTGTCCTTGGAGTGTGAAAAGACCTCTCAAAAGTCCACATTCATGAATGTGACAAATTCAAAAAGTGTTGGGGCTTGGGAAGAGTGACTTGTCACTCTCAACCTTCTACTCCCCAAAAGTTCTTGGAATTGGCACAAGACTCACACATGTGTGAGCACTTGTGGGAAAGAGTGTAGGTTTGGAGGATCCCTATATATCTCAAGAAGATGGATGTCTTTGGAAAGATAATGATGAAAATGGCTTGGCTTGGAGAGGAAGAAGGATAAAAGAGTTTAGTTCCCTCACTTGGAGAAAATAGATAAGTTCTCTCTTTCTTCCATTTTCTCTTTTGTGTATTTTTCTTTTCTGTGAGAAAGTGGTATGTTGTATGGATCATGGTTGAGAATAAAGAGTAGAGAAACTAGAAGCACGAGATTTGGTACTATGTTATATTTTATCACTTGTAAAATTTTGAAAAAAACTCCATTCATCATATTGGAGTTAAAAGAAAACCTTGCTCAGGGATATGGCTAGAGCCCACGAGGCTCCATGACGCCATTACGGTAGGGTGGAGAGCAAGAATTTGTTCATGGGTGTGTAAGACATTTTTTTTCTCAAACATAGTGGTAGAGTTACAAGTTGCAAGGAGATTAATTTCATATTGTTCAATATATAAATGAGAGCAAGCCCATAATGATTTGCATGGAAAAATAGTTATCTCTTCAGTTTAAACTGTAACTTTGGATGTTTTGGGGATGGGTATTATATTCTTCACCTTTTTGTAAAGTATATTGTAAAAGATTGTCTATAGGTGCAAGGCAAAGGTTCTGATTTGTATGATTAAACTACTCCCCTTGGTGCGCCTTTTGTATGCTATTAAGATGTAATGTTATGCAGGAAAATAAAATAAAATAAAATGGTACTACTCCTCTTAGCTGTAACCAATAAAAGTTTGGGAATATATCGGTTTGAAAATCTCTTGCATATGATGTTTTAGCATGGATGAAGATGATGAAAATGAGTTATGTGTCTTAGTTCCTTTCTGTGAATATTAAAAAAAAAAAGACGAAGAATCTTGTTAAATTTTCTACTGCAATGGTCAGATAAGCATATGCCAAATAAGTTTTGCCCGATATATAAATTTTCATTAAGGATTCATTATAAATATACTATACAAGTTTATAGTGTGCACATTTAAACAGGAGAGATAAATATACAAGGAATATGAGAAGCATAGAGAGTCCACATGCTTGTAATCAAACCACTGTGATATTACGTTGAAACCTTCCTATTCAAAAATGATTTAGCCACCATCGCTTGAGGGTTCAGAAAACGTTGTTAAGATATACCACAGAGTAAACTGGCGTAAAAGCAAACCAATTAGAAAAGATTTTATACATCTCCTGCATAAGGTAGAGGAGATGAAAGAAGGGATATCTGGGAACTTCGAGACCTTTAAAGAGATTATATTTGTTGCGAAGGAACTTTGTGTGGGAAAGTATAAAGAAATCAATAATAAAGAAGATAGTAGGTAGTTGTGTGTTGACCCCAACTCACCATACTTCAATTCATAGACTCATCTGGTCATTGTTTGGTCGCCTATACTTGAGTGTGTTATTAAGATTAACCTAAGTTTCATATTGAATGCATAGTCTTGAACTGAGCTTGGTCTATATTGGTCACTATCAGTAAATCCATCTGCTCAAACTCATAGCGGTACACTTGAAGTCTTTTGTACTTATGTCAAGAAGAGTTCCCCATGGATAACTCTGCTGCTGTTCTTGTTGAACGATACATCATCTCAGACTGAACTTCTGCTCACATGTCAATCTCATTGGATTTTATTGGAAAATATGAGTACCATCAATCAGCATTAAGACCTTTGTAGGCAACTACCAGCTAGGTCAGTCCAATCTCATTAAGTGCGCCCTTCTCTATACGTTCCTTATTTGAGGCAGTCCTCAATCACATCCCAACAATTTTTTTTTCCAAATGTGATTGCAGCCAAAATACAACATTGTTTGCTTATTCAACACGACTTTATAATAATGCCACTTTGTGGCTATGTAAACCTCTTATGGAATAAAATAAGTGAATTGATGTCAGGCCAGCTTGCATGAAGTGTGGTATTGCGCAAATGTTCCATTTAGCGAGGACAACTGAAAATCATTAAATAAACATTTTATTTACCAGCAATAGGAAGTAGCGTTGTAAAATGCTGTGAGTATGATTTTTTTTTTAAAAATCTAGATTAAAACGAGGATAGCTGCACATAATAAATAAGCAATTTAAATTATGGGACGTTTTAATATTTATCGTAACAAAATATTACATCAGATTACTGTGTTGATTGCTTAAATTAAATATTATAATACTACAATTTTTCTGCATATACATTAATAATAATGATTATTTAAGATAATAATATCTTTTATTTATCTTACTTAATAATGGGATAGTATAGCAACATTTACCTCTAACTGTCATGCATCAAATCCTTCGGTACTTTTGTTTTACCTTCCCAAATCCCATGCCTTGATTTTTGCTGCAGGTATTTCATTCTTCCACCCAATCATCAATTATGTGAATATCGATCCAAATGGTTAAGCAACGGAGTTTAGGCGTATGGAAATAGCTGAAACCTCTCAATATTTCAAAAGAATTAAAATTAAAATTTATAAAACATAAACAATGTCATTTTTTTTATCTAAATCAAGCATCGATGTTACTAATATTAAGAGCAGTGTTAATATTTCTAGCAATTAATGGATTTATAAAGCTTCAATGTAGCGTCGTCAATGGAGATATTATTCTTGAGAGTATTAAGAAACATGCTAGTATAGATAATAATTTAAACTTTAATTTTTGAATTCTGGGATAAATTTTAGTATTGATATTAGATTTGTTAATAATAATTTCATTAAAAAAAATGAAGTTCATATAAGCTTTACCCTTACTTCTTAATTAGTGATGAGAATGAAATCTAACATTAATGTTAGTACAGATGATAATGTGAATCTCAGTAAAAGTGAATTATTTGGTATTGAATTGAGGCAATATATTACTAGTAGTAAAACTCTTTAGCATAAATATTAGTTATTATCACATTAAGTAAGTTACAAACATAATATGATATTACATTGTAAATAATATTTCTATGTAGTGGTATAATATTTACCAAACAAAAAGAATCATTCAATGTTATAAATAATATTATTGTGGTTGATTTAGTAGTACTAAAATTACTATGGTTATTTTAATATCGATATTCACAAATTAGTTATTTGATGATATTACTTTTACTTAGATGGAAATAATTTTAGTAAGGTAAAATGAGATTAAAAAAAAAGGAAGTTAATTTGAAAGTAAATGCTAATAACATTATTCACCGGTTAGTTATTCGATGTTATTATTTTGGAAGTAATTTTAGTAGGGTAAATTGAAATTAAAAATATAAGTAAAATAAATCTATTTTAAAAAAAAAGTAAATCTATTTCATTGACAATAGTGATGATTAAATGGGTAGATTGTTGTTTAATATTAAATGGTAATGATTAAGTGGTTTAAACTCATGTTAAAAACATGATTATAAGATCATTGATTTAACTATAATATAATTAATAATATTGCTAAAGGTATTAATGAAAATATATTATTGTTATTTTGAAAAAAAAATAGTAATAATAAACTATTGGTATTATGTGGAGTGATAATAAGCATAAATTTAAAAGGTGAAACTAATATCAAAATCAATATTAAAACTACATCCAATGCTAAAATTGGTATTAAGGATTATTTGGATTTTGAGTAAATAATAGCATTATAAAAAGAATTAATAATAATAGTAGTGGTAAAATTGATAAATTATAAATAATAATAATAAATAATTAACGAGTAAATATTATTGTTTTCTTCGTTAAATAAAATAATTGTATTAATGTTATATTGATATTTGAGAATAATTGCATTATTATGGCTAAATAGTAAGCTACTATGGGTTTATCGTATTAAAAATAACATCTGTAATGCACTTTTTTTAATAAAAAGGGGTAAAAACTTTATTGAAAATCAGAACAAAGCATTACATCACAGCAAAGGGCCAAAGCCCCAGGAACCAACAAAAACCACAAGAAAATCCAGGAACAAAATCACTCTTCCCCTATAGCCCTCCCATCCTCTGCAAGAATCCTCTCCAAATCCTGACATAACTCACAGGGAATCTGCTCCCACCCATCAATCTTCCCACCATCAATATTCTCCGATGCCCATTTGGCTAGACAATCAGCTGCCCTATTCCATTCCCTTGGAATATGGACATAAGATACCGACTCCATCAAAGAGCTAACCTGCAATATCTGCTGCACCAACATAGCCAACTGCCAGCTAACATCAGAAATCTTCTTTCCATGAAGTAAATTGACCAAGACCTGAGAATCAGACTCACAAAAAACCTTACGCCACCCTAAAGCATATGCCCGTTTCAAGGCATAGAGAATAGCCAAGCCTTCCATCCTATTGACAGTTTGTATCCCTTCATTAGCAGAAAAAATAAAAACCACTGATCCAGAAGAATCCCTACCAACCCCGCCAATCCCAGCAGGTCCAGGATTTCCCCTAGATGAGCCATCCGTATTAATTTTCAAAAAACCAGTAGGAGGGGGCAACCAACTCCCCACCCTTTGAACTTTTTGCTTCACACGCCTACCTCTCCTGACGCAAGCAGAAGCTGAAGATAGCCCCTGAATACCCAGCCGATCAACCATCTCAGCATCTCCTTTCTCTAACGGCAACATAATATCACCCTTAGCTTCGACTGTCTCCTGGATCATTCCCACAACTCTAGACCAAACTTGTTGAATCCCCAAATTTTCACCTCGAAAGATTCTTCGATTCCTTTCCAACCAAACTTGCCAAAGTAGAAAGATGGGACCAACATACCAAACATCCTGCAAGAAAGAGGCCGAAGAGGGGGGCCTCCCCAGACTAGTCCAAAACTCCACCAAGGAGGAGGCATGAATGCAAGGGCTTTTCCAAACACCCCACCAGAAATGCCAGAGCTGTAAGGTGAAGGAACAACGAAAGAACAAGTGAGGAGAGTCCTCCTCCCCACACCCGCAGAGAACACACCTAGATGGGCCTGAGAAACCTCTCTTTCGGATATTATCCCAAGTCAAACACCTATTCCAAGCCAAAGTCCAAATAAAGCAATTACACTTTGGCCAAAAAAACTTATTCCAAACTTTCCTCCACCAATGAACCTCCACCCCCTCAATCAGCTGGGAAAGCAACTCCTGATACCCAGAAGAAACCGTGTAAGCACCCTTGGGGTTAGGAGACCAAGCCAACACATCCTGATCCATGAGGGAGCTACAACTTCGACAAGAAAGAATGTAATGAAGCTCAGCGCACTCCTCCTCCATACCAACAATAGGCCATTCCTCTGGATTCTTCCATCTTGCCTCCACCAACTGCCCCTGAGAGGAAAGAGACTTAAAGTTGCACACCCTCGACCATCCTGCTTCACAGAACCTCTGGCACAAAGTAAGCAAATGAGGATACTGAGAAACAATGGGAGGGTGGCCATCCCAAGCGTCATGCCAAAAATGTGCCTCTGACCCGCTCTTGCATATCCAGAATAAGCCACCCTTAACGAGTGCAGCCCCCTTCTTAAGAGTATTCCAAATCACAGATCCCTTCCCTGTCAAGCTATAGCGAGGGATATCACTTTGAGGAATCCCTGGAAAGTACTTTTGAGTCAAAATTCTGGCCCACACCCGATCCTGTTCCACACACCAACGCCAATACAATTTAGCAGCCAGAGCCGTACCAGACAACAATGACTGCCGTAACCCAAGACCTCCAAACTGTTTAGGGCTACAAACAACATCCCATCTAACAAGGCTCCACTTGGAAGATAATAAACTACCAGCCCATAAAAATTGTCTTGCTAAGGAATCAAGATCCCTAACAAAGCCCACTGGCGCCACCTGAATCATACACCTATAAAGAGGGAGAGCTTGAACCACAGATTTGAGCAGCTGAACCCGACCCGCAAAAGATAGCCAGCGAAGGGTCCAATGAGTGACTTTGACACGAAATTTTTCTAGAATAGCCTGCCAAGAATCCCTAGACTGCCTACCAACAGAAATAGGGATCCCAAGGTAGGTTAGCGGGAGATCCCCAATCTGAAATCTGAGAATATGAGCAATTCTCCTTTGAATGGAGTTCGGAGTATTGAAGAAAAAAATGGAAGACTTTCCCTCATTAATTGACTGGCCCGATGCAGCAAGATAAATATCCAATACCTTGCGCATGTTTGAAGCCTCCCTAATAGTAGCCATGCCCATCAAAGCAGTGTCATCCACAAACTGTAAGTGAGATTGCACTGGTAAGCCACCTCCCCATTGCCATCCTTGAATGAAACCCCCCTCCACATTCCTTTTTATCAACTGTCCCAAACCTTCCACCAAAAGAAGAAACAAGTAAGGAGAGAGGGGGTCACCTTGTCGTAAACCCCGAGAAGCACCAAAGAGTTCAGAGTGCTCCCCATTAATCAAAACAGAGAAAGAAATAGAATTCACACAACTCATAACCCAGCGAATCCACTCCTCCTCAAAACCAAAGGCCCCCAAAACTTTTTGGAGGAAGGACCATCGAACTCTGTCATAAGCCTTGGCCATGTCAAGCTTGATGAACATAGCCTTATCTTTGGAATTGGCCATAGAATGAATAGTCTCTGTAGCAATAACCACACCATCCAAAATCTGGCGGCCCACCACAAAACCACTCTGTTCCTCAGAAATCAGCAGCGAAAGCCACTTTTTTAACCTATCAGCAATCAACTTAGAGATAATTTTATATATAACATTGCAAAGAGAAATGGGGCGAAATTGACTTAACCGATCAGCCCCATCACCCTTGGGAATTAGAGCAAGGAAGGTAGAATTTAGGGCCCGAAGCATTTGCTTATTCTTCTGAGACTCTTGAACAACTGCCAATAAATCCAGCTTGATAATCTCCCAAAATTTCTGGAAGAACTCAATCGGGAAGCCATCCGGACCAGGAGCTTTACCCTTCTTCATCTGGAAAATAGTCTTCTCCAGCTCCTCCAGCGAGACATCCCTCATAAGATGCTCCTTCATCTCCCAAGAGACCAAAGAAGGAATACAAGAGAGGACCTGAGCCTCTTCAATTGAGTCCCCCTGCGAGTCCTCCTTGAATAAAGAAGCAAAATACTGCACAGCTTCATTTGAGATATCCTGAGTAGAAGAAAGAACCTCTCCCCTGTCAGTCACCAAAGTTGAGATAGAATTACCATGACGTCTGGCCTTCACCGAATTGAAGAAGAAGGCAGTATTCTTGTCTCCCTCCTGAAGCCACTCAATCCGAGATTTTTGTTTCCAGTAGATTTCCTCCCTCAGCTCCCACTCCTCTAGAGCTTTCAATGCCCTAGCCTCATCTCGCAACAAATCCTCAGACACCCCATCCTCCCTAATCAACCTAGTAATACCATTCAGCTCAGCTTGTGCAGCAAGCTTTGCATGGTAGATGTTTCCAAAGCAATGTCGGTTCCATCGTTTAAGTTGATACTTAACATATTGAAGGAGCTTAGCAAAATTATACATTGCAGTACCATAAGCAGGTCTACCATACCTCCACCATTCAGCAACACATCCATGAAGGTCAGGGTCCCGCAACCACATTAGCTGGAATTTGAAGGTTGGTGTTCGAGGCATCCGAGCAGAAGAGATAACTAGCTTTATAGGCCAGTGATCTGAACCTTGCCAGTCTAATATCTCAGAACTAGAAGACCACATTCCCCCAACCCAAAAGCAGGAGACCATGAAACGATCCAGTCTTTCAGCAATGCAACTATCACCAACCCTTCTGTTGTTCCAAGTAAATTGACCATTGCTAGGTTTGATATCAACAAGATTGAGAGCAAAAATATTGTCCTGAAACAACAAAGTAGAAGGCTCTAGTCTTGCAATACCACCCCGTTTCTCATCTAATTCAGTAATAGCATTAAAGTCCCCTGCAATGATCCAAGGATGATAGGGAAATAGGCTACGAACAAAACGAATATGTGTCCATAAAAGAAGCTTACCCTGGAACTCAACAGGTGCATAAACATTGGAGAAAAGAACAAACTCTCCCGACTCAGGACACGAGGCCACCATGGATAAAGAGGACTTGAAGGATAACCACCACAAAGGTTGAATCTTCCGAGGGTTCCAGAAACAAGCCACACCCCCCGAGAATCCCTGAGCCCCGATACACTGGCATTGACCATTTTTCCACAACTTAGGCACTAAACCCATCATGCACTCAACAGATAACTTGGTCTCCTGAAGAAAAAGAACATCAGGAGAATGACTTCTTACCAACTCATGAACAACTTTTTGTCTAGGGCCACTGTTCAAGCCCCTTACATTCCATGAAATAATAATCATTTCAAAGGAGTCAAAAAATGAGAATCTAGGGTCTTAACAGATCCTGACTCCACCAAAGTCTCCCCTATCATCTTAATCTTTTCCAAATCTTTCTTCCTGCCAAGTTTAACACTTTTCTCTGATCCCCCCTTCTTGCCATCCTTTTGCAAAATGCCCAGTTGAGGAGAAGGCTTGCTACTTTTAGCCACATCTGATCCAACATTCCATGCAGGAAAAGACGTGCTTCCATCCCCCTGCCCCAACTCAACATTTGGACCCGACATCACCTGGGCCCCAACCTGCACATCAGTGACCATAGGTATGGCAGACCCCTCCTGTGGAGCAGGAGGCGTAATGGAAGTGTGATCTTCCAAGCCAGAACCAACCACACCCGGATCCACACTTAATAACCTTGGATTAACTTCTTGCTGACCCAAATCATCTAGGACCTCAAACCTGTTAAAAGTATCCTCATCTTGTCTCTCCATCAAAGTCCTCTTTTGTCCTCTATTCCGGTTACGAGCCTTAACAGGAACAAAACCCTCAGCATCATCACCCTCAACAGAAATAGGATTCTTCCCCTTATCAACATCAGAATTGTTACGAGGAGGAGGTGGAGGCTGAGGCACCATAGGCTTAGCCTTCGGGCATCTACGCAACAGGTGACCATATTCATGACAGAGGCGACATCGGAAAGGAAGGGTTTCATAATCCAATTGTTGTACCCAAGAATGGGGACCCACACACATATCAAAAGCATCTAGCAAGGGCCTACTCAAATCAATTTCCACACAAATTCGAGCAAAAGTCATTACTTTCTTACCTAGGGTTTGTGTCGAAGACCCCACCAGCTTCCCAAGCATCGAAGCAAGCATGTACAAAACATCCTCACGGCAACATTCAATTGGAAATCTGGGCAACCGAACCCACACCGGAACACGATTCGGAAGCTCCTCCGAGGGATTAAAGCCTGCATGCCATGGCTTGATGAACAACTCAACTTGGTTATGAAAATAGGGCCCCCCCTCAAAAACCCTATTGCGATCAGCCAAGCAGATAAATGTGACCATGAAAAAATTATTTGCAAGCAGCGTGACCTCCATTTCACCCTCTGGCTCCCAAGTCCTCCGAGCCCAAGTTTCCAAAAATTGTAGAGACACTCTCATTCCCAAAAATTTGCAGTACAGAGAATGCTTTGAATAATACTCAATATCCTCAGCAATCATCTCGATCGGAATCACCAATTTAGGTCTCTCTTTGCAACGCTCAAGGCAGCCGTTAATCTTTGAGATCTGAGATCCACCAGACGAATTCGATTCCATAGACCCAGTATTCGGAGAGAAGAGGGTGTTTTCAAAAACCCTTGCTCCTTGTCTTGGCGATTTCAAGCCCACCGCAGCACGAAAATCCATGTCAGGCGCAACCCCAGATGGCTCACCCTGAGACATAGCTGCCAAATGGCCTGGGGCAGACATGCACAGGAAAGATCTAGCCCCAGACACAGCAGAGTAGAGGAAACCCTCCCGCACAGGAAAAATGACCAAACACAACTAGGACAGAGCTTCAAAGAATAGCCATAGCAAAAAGATTAACCCCCCACAGAACGAAACAGACGCCCACCCCAACCTTCGCACAAAACGAGAAAGCAAACACGAGCTAGGGCTCGGATGCCCTAGCTCAGCTCCTTGCAGTTGCAGACCGAAACGCCATCTTTCCCGTCATCATCCCCTAAAAGTTTTCCTTCTTCAATCTGTAATGCACTTGATTAAATATCATTATTGTCATTATTCAAGGATAATGTCATCAGGATCTTTGGAGAGATGAGTTAATGCATAAAGTTATATTGTCAACTTCAAACCAAAAAGAGAAGGGGCTAACTTAAATTATCTTTAACATAATGCTTAAACACTTAAGAGTGTTAATTAGCTTAATTAATAGATTTTTTTAAAAAAAAAATTGCATTTTCTAGTGAAAATTTTGGGCATGACATCCTTGTATGTATCTCATTTGCTATAGTTGCAAAAACTCACCTAGTGAATATCAAACTTTATTAGTTTGTGTCTAGTTTCTTGTCAAAGCTCACCTAGTGAATATTAGACTTCACTAGCTTGTGGTGATTTACTTTATGGATCACCTAGCATATATCAGACTTTGTTATTCTGTGACTCATGAACACCTTGGATATGGATCCTAGTAATATTTTTGTGGAGCTTACTACTCTATGATTGTCATACCCCATTTTACATTTTTACATTGTGTTTGCAGCATGTAGTGTTTTTATTTCATCTGTATGTGTGTATTATGTGATGTTGCATGTCTTCATCATCTATGCTTTGTGTCTGTCATGTTGTACATTGCTTAGATTTCCATGTTTATTCAACATTTTGGTGAGTTTGGGGTCAAACCACAATAGTGGTTTACAATTGAGATGAGGAAGGAATTTTTTTTTTCCTTTTGCCATAGTCGACGGGTTCGATCGAATTCAATGGTTCGGCCGAACCACATTATATGTTCGACCGAACCCCCAAACCCTAATAAAAAATAAAAAAATTAAGGGGTTCAGTTTAACATGGGTTTGACCGAACCCCTTAAAAAAAAATTAAAAAAATGAATGTCACTATCATTTTCGCTTTTTATCATTGCTTTACCTGTGCTTCTGCGTGCTGCGAACTGAGCGTGATCTGCAAATGGCGATGAGTTCATCTCTCCGGTGAACGCAAACTCAACTTCATCTTTCCAAAGTTCATCAACCCAACTTGCATATCGAGCACCAAGTTTGTCAAATTCGAATTTCGTAGAGTTGAAAATGCATTTGTTTGTTGAATTTCGAAACCCTAAATGCAAAATTTTGCAAATTTGTTGAATGGAAACTACATTTGTTTGAAAGTTTCTAAAGTCTTTTCAACATACACTATTTCGATGATACATTTCTACTCTGTTGAAAAATTAACATGCCCTGTCTATGCTTCCACATTTTGCATACATTTCTACCAGGGCACCTCCAATTTATTTAAGGCATTATATCAAACAGTTCATTAACAAATTTATTTGAGGCATTATATCAAACAATTCATGGTAATTTTTGATGGAGTATGATAGAAATAGTTTTTCCATTGTATGCACCCTATATCAAACAATTCATTAACAAATTTATTTGAGGCATTATATCAAACAGTTCATGGTAATTTTTGATGGAGTATAATAGAAATAGTGTTTCCATTGTATGCACCCTATATATCAAATAGTTCATTAACAAATTTATTTGAGGCATTATATCAAAAACACTATTGGAAATTTATTTGAGGCATTATATCAAACAGTTCATTAACAAATTTATTTGAGAAATTATATCAAACAGTTCATGGTATAAAGTTTAGGGTGCATACAATAGAAACTTGGATAAAATTCTTCATATTTTGCCTTTGAGTCTTATGACATTACTCCAAAAATGGTTGGTGAACTAAATGTATGAATCGAAGAATAAATTTAGAGGAAAGAAACTAGATCAAGTTTGAATGAAATGTATAATAAAATAGTTCTATTAGGATTAGAAGGAATTAAGGTATTATTAAATTTTCTAATATTAGGAAAATATAAAAATATGTCCACTTTACTATATATATATATATTTAAAACTATTCTTCATATATCTATGTTAAAACTATTAAAAATTAAATTACATAAATCAATTTTAAATTTGTACAAAGAAATAAATGACTTTGACTAAGAGCGAATATTTAAAATATAGCTATCCTCTTTGCAAAATCCAATTTGATTTGAGATATTTATGGACAAAAAATATGGATGAGCATGAGGTAAGTAAGAAAGAATAACCTTAATTTATATCTTCCCTCATCAAATAATTTCACGTTTAAAGAGTTTCTTAAGGCATATCCAATTATGAAAAACTATTATATACTTGTTATAACTATATTAAAGTATATCATGAATAAATTGAAAGGATAAAGAGTAAATCACTAAAAACACATACATAAATCATAGAAGTAAATTGATTAATAGAAGGAGATTCAAGTGGTTGGATAATTTTTTCCAAGGAGTGGAAGAGGTTAAGAAGGAACAATCAAATAAATATAATATTTTAAATACTTTAAAAGAAAAATACTTTTCTCCCTACTCTAAAATGAAATGGTATTCCTTCTAAGATGATAATAATTGAAAACGAAGAAAATAATCATTATGAAGATCAAGTACCATTGATAAGTTTTAAGAGATCAAATAAAATATTCAACAACAAAAGAAAAAAAGAGAAAATAGTTAATGCTAAAGAAACAACTACAACCAAGCTACTATGTTATAAATTCTCCTCTTATGTAGTCTTCATTTCCCTATAAATTGTGGCCTCCTTGTACAAATTAGCTATTGATCACCATAAATTAGTGAAGCAAATTTAACATTTTGAAATGGTTAAACATTATTATTATTTTTATTTGTATAAGTATAATTATTATGGGTTCATTTCTCCTCTCCTACTCTTCCTAATAAGGTTCTATTTTACAAGCCTCATATAAATGTTAGGGTTCTAACTTCTAAAAATTGAATATAGTGTCAACTTAATCTCATTAGACAATGCTCCCCTAGTATTAATGGGGCCAACTTTTTATCTATCAAACTCGGCTATGTTTACATTGAATAATAATTTGATACCTTTATCATGATACTTGAACTAAGATATCTTGGCTCTAATTTTAGTCATTTTATCTAAAAATTATTGGTGACAGATCCATTCGTGTTTAGTTTTAATCATTTATTATTGCAATTAATTATTACAAGGAGATTCTTGAAGCTTGTATTCCATCCCCACCATTTTTATTCTAAATATTTGACATTTTCTTTCAACTTAAAGTCTAAATTTTATCCTTAATGCTATACATGCTTTTCAATTAGAGTATCCTCTAGTAAAAATAGAAACATTAATAGTGTGGTTATCAAAGAGTGTCTAGGGATGCACACATCACTATTATTAATAAATTATAAGATTGTAAGAAATGTTTATGGAAGAAATAACTATCTAATAGAGAATATAATGTATTAGTACATATCTAACTATTACATATTTTAAATAAAGCCCCTTTAAAATCTATCTTATTGCCATTTAATGAGTCAACTAGGTTCAAAATTATTTTCATCTTATTCCCCCAAAATTCATCACCTTTACAACAAAACTTGATTTCATCTAATTTATCTTATTTATTCTCAAATCATATTAAAATCACCACCTTAAACTCTAAGAAATATTTGGTAACTTATTTATTTTATCTTCATTTAGAAAGGGGTGTGAAGGGGATTTAGAACCTTTTAAAGTTTCTTTCAAAATAACTAGGAAGATTTTATTCATTGCCTTTCTTGTTGCTTTTAGGATTAGTGTTATGAATTTTGTGCCTTCATTCTTAAAAATTCTTATATCAACTCATTTAGCATTTCCATGATCTTTTTATATGGGAAAGGTCAACATACAATGAGGTAGACACTTTCCATTTTTTTTATTCCTTAATTAGTTCTTTCTAGGGAAACTTTTAGTCTTTTCGAACACCTTACAAAAATATGATAAATGTGTGATTATTTTTCTTTCCACTTGATAAATTTTTGATGTGCTTGGATATATAATTGAGACTCATAATGTACAATGATAAAAAATTAGTATATATGAAAGAAATATTTTCGAGACATCAAACTACCATTCTACATAACTCTCACATGGAAATAAGAATATTATTTTATTTTAACTAAATAAATTGTGTGTACTCTATCTTGAAAATTACTAATTAATTTTGAATTATATACTTATAATTTAAAATAAGAGCATCCTTTGTAACATGGAATAGATAGGTTAATTTTAATGAAATAAAATATGTTTTTATATTAAGAAAAATTTACAAATATATGGAACTCATACATCAAGAGAAATTGACTAAGATGTAACTCTGTATGAGAATTAAGATGCTCGAATAATTTATATACCTTCTTTCAATAATTAACATTAGAAATTAATACTTGGTTCATATTGTATACCCACCTCCCAATGGTCTTGGAATGGATGCATTTAGATGGAGAAGGATTTCAAAAGGCTCATGGTACTTGTGGACCCCTCAAAGGCATGATATATAACACATGAACTTTATTTATGAAATTTGGTCTTTTGTTGTTGGCTTCTAGTATGAATGTTATCTATACTTGGTGGAATTCTTAGTTGAGATCTCAATCTTCCATTGTTGGTTTCTAGTGTGATTATACAATATGCTCACCAAACTATATTAATTTCTAATGTTAATTATTCAAAGAAGGTTTTGTTTCATAAGAAGAGACCTATGTTCACATATTCCAAGGCATGTTATTATCCACAATGCATGACACTTCTTCACATCTCTACCAAGTTCTAAACAAATACAGATCTGCCATTTCCATGGAGGAGATTGATGATTTAAAAAGAAAATATCATGCCATTTCTTTCTTGAGAAGTCATGTTTGCATTCATGATTTGCAACTTCCATTTCATCCAAAAAGAAATTATGTTATCGTTATGTGCCTGATATTAAAACAAATCAAAACCTTCATTTGAGCATGATCGCCAACACAAAGGTAAACGAGTGGAAACAAAAGAAAGCTCGGTTAATGGCTTTCAACATGTTGGTGGAAAATCTGCATCTTTTTGAAAGTGGCTTCCTAGCTTATCAGTCTTATGTTTAGTAAGGTTTTGTAATCTCCACTGTGTTATGTATTCGGGTCACGGTATATCTAGTATGATGTCTTCTTTTGGGTATTTTGGGTGCATAAGAGAAATGTATTCAACCAATGTGCTTTTGTAACATATGTTGTAATCAGACAATTGGTCATTTGTACTAGGACCTCACTGGTCTTTTTGATATTTTGTAAAATTTGTTACTTGGATTGCAATTGGGGGTTTTCTTGTTGGTTCTTTCCCGCCAGTATGTTTGCCTGAACCAGCTATATGTAAAATATTATATATAAATAAAATTATAAGTGGTCTCCCACTTTTTCTTTAAAAAAAAGTTCTTGTAAATGTCCACATCTTTTTCCTTGACACAGTTGCTATTTCTTAAAAGATTTCTTATGATTTTTCATAATGTTGACCAGTCAATACTTTACTGTAAATATTCTATAGTCATGCTCTTAAATGTCATAAGAATATGTCATAATTGTAAGTTTTAATGATCAGATTGTATGCACATAAATTAATTCAAATTAGACACAATAACACAACAGATACCCTGGGAAAACCCTCCTCTTGAGGGAGAAAAACCCAGCCACAAAATAACACTTATATATTGAATCTCAATAAGGAGAGTGTCCTTTTACAATAGGCCAATCTGAAGGCCGAATATGAGCATCAACTAAGAATGCAATACAACCAACACAAAACAATATTTCGCTGATACAAGATACAGTCACAAGAGATATCGCTCCATCTTGAAGAATACACACTTGACAATAATTAATCTGAATCAATAACTTCACCTTTTGTACTTGGACTGAACTTGAATGTATGTGATATGAACTGAATGCTAATGAATGAGTCACAATGAAATAATCAAATGAATATATACACAATATGAAGAGGCGCGTCACTCCAAATCATATCAAGTCAGCCTCAAAAGAATTATATCTTTTACTAATTTTAATAATTAAGCCACCTCAAAGTCGTGCCTCTTTATTAAATTCACATCTCTTTATTAAATGCATCTTTTATCAAAGGGAATGAATCTTCATTAAGACACATATAAAAATTAAATAGACAACGGCTATATTTAATTATTATCTTCATGTGTACTGGGCTGGAAGGTATTCACCTGAAGCTACCACGATCTTCAACAATAATCTAGGGTTTCATCTTATAAAGCTATAATAATATTATATGCATTTAGAACATCTTAGACACCTCCCTTGAAGCATTCAACAAATGACAAATAACTACCAACACAAAGTGAGATGCCTCATTTCCTAATATGAGGACAAAATAATAAATCAAAATATTAGGATGCAAGGTTGACCCACCTTTCCTAATACTTGGCTAAGTTTATCATCTATTGAGGAGTGGATCCCAACAACAATTGTGCTTAGTGCTTACTACTAATGCAAGGAATACCTATTCATTTTTTCTTTATTGTAATATGCCTAATGACTCCTCATCTCAAGTTAAATTGTGGGAATGGATTTTTATGCCCTCCCTATGACTAAATGGCTACAAGGAGGTGAATATGATATGGTGGAAAAAACCAAGATACAAGTTGGTTTAGTTCTCATAAACTCTCTAAAAAATAATTGAATTCCTACATCCTAACTAGAAATACCATGAGGGGTTTAGATCCCATTTTAGACAAAAAATATTCTTATACTGATCACTAGTTCACTTGGACCAACTAAAGAGATGGTGAACTAAGGGAAACTTAGTTGTATTGATAGATTAAAACTTAGTATTTCTCTTTCCATTGTCCCTCTCCACAAAACACCCTTATTTAAGTAGATTCTATTAAACCTATCTCACATATCACCTCCCAATTCTTTAAACTTTTCAAACTTCTTATTCCTCATACCTAATAATCTATCCTTCAAGCTCAACACTTCCCACCTCAATCAAATTGATCACCTTGCTTCCCTAATATCCCTTTGGTTGATGTTCCTAGACCTCATCAAAATGGTAAGTGGATACAATTGTGGAATGATGTGATTAAATCTATTGCACTACCTTACTATGATCTTACAATAAGAATATGGCTAGAAAGAGATCTAGAATGGAAAAAAAATATGGATCCAAATAGAAAAAAAAAACTTGTTTTGGCTTTAGCACTTACTAATAACTTTTCTCCAATGAGTGGTTGCTTTCGTTGAAATAAAACTTAGAAGATTTGAACTTAATTGTGGTAGAGGATCTCAATTAAGAGATAGGCTACATTGGATGAAAGGATATAAGGGATACAAATTATTTTTTAGTTATCTCGAACATATTTACATTCTCGAGGTGGATAATATCTATCGTTGATCAAGAGAGGTAGTTCCATGACAACTCTAATGATATTAAATCCATTTTCCTCCAACATTACAAATAATTTTTAATTGATCTAGTTGAAGGAGATCCATGTCAAGATATAGTGAAAAATTATGGGCATAACAATTATATATTTTTTAACGTATATAAAATGTATGGTTGGAAATTAGTGAGATATTTATAACAAGTATGCAATGAAGTCAAACTTTATTAGATTTGATTCTTAATAAATTAGTTTTAACGATTCAATTTATAGCTTTATGCAATCTATTTAAGTTTAAATAGTTTGATGGTATCTAAACTTTATACATATAAAAATATGATAAATGTGTTGGGACTGTAAATTTCTGAATATTTTCACACATTTTCATATCCCTAAGTTTCCATTGGAGTCCTTATCATAAGCACATGGGTTTGTTTTCATATCGTTCTGCTCACATTTTGTCCATATTTTCCCCATAAGGTCATTTATGTCTGAATATTGCACATTCTTGTTCCTATCGGTGTGAGTTCATTATGGTCTCCCTGACCAATTGAGTATTCTTGTTAAAAGGATTATGTGTTGCCTATCGGAAAGACTCCTTTTATATCACAGCGATTGGATTTTGTCTGCAGACAACTATCAGCATGATGTTTTCGTTATCTCAGCGGCAGAAGGATTGACTTATCGGAAAAAGTTAAAAGCTTCGATGAAATGTCATAGCGATCTCGTGGTTTCCTACTGACTTGGCACAAAAGGTTATATCGGTAAGAGTTACTGACATTCAGAGGGAGGTCTTAGCGACTTCGTTGGGTCTCACCGATAAAAAAGGAAAAGGGGTCTCTGTCGGTGTGAGAATTGAATTCTCTTGGCGATCTAAAGTGAACTCGAGGCTTTCGGTAAAACAATGGGTATTCTATATAATGTTTCCCCGATGGTTGAAGGTTATAGCGACACTCAAGAGATAAAAGGGATTTCAGTGAAACATAATGTGGTCTACGAGAGGTCTTCCTGACATCACTGGGTCATGGCGAAAGCAAATGAGGAAAAGGAAACGCAGCTCGGTAAGAAAATGCTCGTGTCTCAGCGACTGGTAAATATATTAAGGAAATACATATCGATAACACATTTTGTAATCTGCGAGATGTCTCACCGACAACATGAGGTCATAGCGAAACAAAACGAACATGGGATGACTAGCAATATAATTTCCTTTAGCATGACTATCTGATTGTCTCAGCGAACGATTAACAATACTCTGTCACTGTGGTTGACGTGTGAATTTCTAAAATGCAGTTGCAGGCCGACATGGAATTTGCCTGAATGCTACGGTTGGTCGACATGGATTTCAATGCTGAGTTTTTCTAAATGCTGGTGTATAAATATGCATTCCTGGTTGTAAATGAAATATCAGATCTTAGAATAGATATAGTAGATTAGGAATGGATATAGTAGAATAAAGTTCTCATATCAGAGACTATGATGCATGTCTTCAAATGGCGATTTCAATGAAAATCAGTTGGTGTGGCAGTTTGTTTCTGGTGTCAATTGTATGTTGAGTTTATTGAAAAGTATTGCTAAGCTGTCTCCAAGTTGATTCTTTCTGGTTGTTTAAATTGATATAACAAGTTTATTTTTAGTTTATTAGTGCACACTTGTTGTATCTGTGTGATTAATTGACTGGTTCTTTCAAGGAGAGATTAAATCCTTTTAGTTGATCACAATAATCAGGGAGATTCATCTGGATTATTAAAGTAGAGCTTAGTAGTCATAATCCTACATGTTTATACAAGTTAAATAAATATACCATATGCCGACAATTTGAATTTCTGCTAGAATAAGTTTCCCACTTCTGTTTCATTTGACTCTGCATACCCAATAAGGCACTAGTCTCTGCATTTCATCATTTGGATTTATTCAGTTTCTTTACATCTGTTAATTGAGCATTTTAGGATTTAGATTAAGAAGATTGCTATTGCAGTTTGTACCAAGCTTGATTTCATTTGTTCACTTCCATCTGCCATTGTGGACAAGTCATTGCAAGAAGGATAATCATAAGTCAAGTCTGCTTAATTCAGATAGGTACACCTACCTAGGTTTAGCAGCACCTGAAGAGTAGAAGGTTTAATTCATTTGACCTTTATGCATTACCCTAAAAGCGTGATGATATCAAGAGATTGGCGGCGGCCCTCTTGAAGGCATCCAGCTGCGCGTTTTTTGAGAGCTAACAAATGCTCACGTTATTTTGCTTTTCCAATCTCTATAATTTTTTTGATGTTTGCTTGGCTATATAATTGAGATGATTCCTCATATTGTAATGATAAAATTCATCCTCATATGGAGGATTTTATATTATATTCCATTAAATTCATCCTCTTTATGAGATTCTTACATGGAATATTGATATTCTAGTGTGAATTGTTAATTTTAGACATATCTTAACTAGATAAATTTAGGTTCAATGAGGGCAATAGAACTTTTTTTCCACTTACATAATCCTATTTTGAAGTTCATTTATGTTAACAACTATTAGATTGGATATTTTTATCCCCAATTATTTTCAAATAATTTTACACTAATATTTGTTTTCTTATTCTTTCTTTCATTGTTTCATTTAAAATTTGAGCCATTTAAGGATGCTATGTTATAGATTATAGTTATCTTAGATTATTTTAAATTGATAATGAGTATGAAAATATTGATGAGTAGATGAATTATTACAGGATTATTTTAGATTGTATTCCCCTTTATCTAGATATAATGGCGGCTACCAAGGTCTCATTGCTCTTTTAGGTGTCTTGTGTGTATATATATATATATATAACATGGAAAATGTAGATCATGTTCCACATGTACGATTCTTTGTTTTGCAAATACTAGTAATGAGATTAAAAATTGAAAGGAGATTCATTATACAGTGCAAACTGTAGGGATATATAGTGGAAAGCATGTTAATATTGTAGTCCTGAAAAACTAAAGATGAACTTGAGAGGACTAGGTGCATATTCCCCATATAGAATTATGTTGCTATTCTTTCCGCGTAAAGGAAAATTACATAATTGATGTTCCTTCGGCTCGACTACATGATAGTGTCACCAAAGAAATGATAAAAGCCACTTGTTTTCCATTTTATCAAAATGTGTGTAAGGTTAGGGGATACCAGGTCACTAGATGTGTCGATCATGCTATGGCCTCATTGATCTACCCACGATTTCTCATAGCACATGGTCTATACCCAAACAATGACCAGATTCCATTGTATTTTGTTCAGCAGTTGTATGTTGAGGTCCATTTGGGCCTCAAAGTTAACTACCTGGACATTCCACCATATGTTGGTCAGGGGCGTGGTAGGATTGCTAATAGGCCCACCTATCGTCGAGCTAATAGACCACCCCCAGTGTTTAGGGTATTGGTTGGTGATAGGTCTTCTGCTCTCACCCCAGCTCTAGCCCCCATAGCGGATAGAGGGTTATGCGTTGCTTCCCAAAAGGAAATGATTGACCTTTATGGGTGACATTCGCGGTTTGCCACCACTACAGGATATCGGATCGTGGCGGAGTCGGTGTTGATGTCGGATATTCCCGATCCACACCATTTTTAGCACAGTGGACCACCATGGATCCTTTTACACTGACTGGCATCCCTACTCCTACACAGCTTGATGCACTTACAGGAGATATGGCACACATGACTCTACATTGTTTGGCTGAGGACCTGTTGGAGGCATATGCCCACATTGCATCAAATAATGGGATCGGTATAGAGCATATTAGAGAGCATTTGAGATGCAGAGGTCGTTCAATTCTAGGATCCCATCACTCTCAGTCGAGCACTAGTGCACATCAGGATCCACCTACAGTTCATACGACAGCTGCACAAACTATGGGTTTTACTGATATGTTGATTGGTTCTGGTTCATCATCACCGATGCCATCTCACCTTCATAGTCCTCTACATTCATCATTTATGGCATGACATGGGATAGATCAGATGGATGCAGATGTTGATTCGTCGCTTGATCGTTTGGTGGATATGGTAGAGGTGACTATTTCAGAGGACTTAGGTCATCCAATATCAGATGATGTGCATGCATGTGTGCATGTGCATGTTTCAATTCTTTTTTCATTATTTTTAATTTTTTTTAACTAGATATTCATGTAAGTTGATATATATGTGAATATATATTGTTATAGGTGGACATACCTCATATCACTCCTAGCCTTGGTCCAGATCATGTGCATAATCAATGTGACTCTGTGGATGAATCTGCTGTTAGTGGACATGCGAGTTTTACATTTTTATATAATCACACGTGTATATGTACATGCAATATATTTATGTATGCATAGATCTAGATTGATATTTAAAAATACAAGTTCATTTAAAAATAACTTTCATAAAATTTATTTAATATAAATTATGTATTTAACACATCTTGTACACAATTTTATTTGTAGGGCCCAACACATCCATCAGAGCAAGACCGTTCTCATTTAGATGGCCATTTGTCTAGGAGTAGACATTCATATTAGGCCATGCACTCTAGATTTATGATCTTTACCACATGTATTTGATTATATGATGATCTTTAATAGTATTTGATATTTGATGATCTCTAACTTACATTTGCTTATATGATATACATACATTTGCTGATTTGTTGATCTTTAGTATTCAACATTTGATGATCTTTAATTTACATTTTTCTTTTATGATATGTGCATATATTTTCTTATATGATATATACAGACATTTGCCTCTTTGCTTATAATATGTGTTATGTTTATATGTATTGGATACACATGCTTATGCATATGTTTTGTATGGTTTTAAACATGTTTACATAATATATGTAGCCATTTGCTTTAAATATTCAATATACATACATGTTTTCTTATTTTATGATCTCTTACAACTTACATTTCCTTATATTCAATATACATTTGATCTCTAGTATAATTTTAGGGAAATCAATGTCACTTTATAATTAAGTTCATTCATGTTGATCACAATAAATATTTTTTTAAAAATGACTTAAGCAACATGAAACATTGAGTTGAGAACAAGATATAATCTTTTTGACAAGTAACTTGAAATTAAATTCAAATATAATTAAGAAAATTCAATTCAAATTATATCAAGCTATTATATGTTTTTGACAAGTAACTTGAAATTCAATTCAAATATAATTAAGAAAATTTAGTTCAAATTATACCTCTATTATACATTTTTGACAGCTTCTTCGAGAAATTCGAGGAGATTTATAAAATATAATTAAAGGGAATTAAATTCAAATTATACCTCTAATATACATTTTTTTGACACTTTAACAAAATTCTAAAATTACTAGATATGTTGTGCATACCTATGGATTAAATAACAACAAACTATACAATGAAATAACTTGTTTGTTTACTACTTGATTCATTTAAACTAGGGTATAGTTATTCCATGTATACTAGAATAAATTTTTTCCCCATCCCATATGCATATAAATAGAAGCTTATTTTTCATCGTTCTAGATATCAAATTGCAAGATTAATTCTCATTTTATATCATAGCAGGTCACTTGGTTACACGGAGGATTTTTGCACGAGCTTATCAAGGAGGAAAATGTTGGAGCTCGACAAATTTTCATTTTATCAATCAAGGAAAAATTTGGAGGATAATTTAACTCAGTTGGTAGGACTTGTTTTTAGATCATGCTTTTATTGGAAAGAAAATGGGACAACAAAGAAAGAAAAAAAAATCATCCTCCATGAAATTATTGTCAAAAGAAGAAGAACAAAAGAGGCGTCATCAAAACTTGGAAAATTATCATAGAAAGAAACAAGGTACATACTTGTTTCTTCTCTCTCTCACTCTCAAGTGTGTGTTTAGGAATTTTACTTTGAAGGTTTCTAACCATCATTGCACTTGAATGACTATAAATACTTTTAAATGTCCTAAAGTCATCTTGGTCATGCAAGTTGCAATGTTTATATGATCCTTGACTCCAATTCCTTAAACCAATTCTTTTTGTTTCAATATTTACAGTGTTTTGTG
>VDFB02154841.1:0-68728 GCA_007258455.2 Sequoia sempervirens | reverse complement strand
TTTTCACTGAAAACAAAACTCTTAGTTCTGCACATGTGGAAAAATAGAAGATTATCAAAAAAAAAAATTTAAAATATGAGTGCACTAGATACTAGAGTCCTTGATCCAACAAAAAAAAAGAATTTTGATACATACAGTAAAAGTTATACGTTATACGGTCGTGTTATGTCTGAATTGTAATTGATTTGACTTTGAAACTTGATTAAAGAAAAAATATTCAATAAAAAACCATCTAACCAAGTGGAAGCACTAGATATCAAAGTCACAAATCTAAATTTGAAAGAATTGGAATTTTATCTTTCAAGGAAAAAAAGTTATGCATTATACGGTGTGCATCACTTTTTAAAATGTTGTTTTTTGAAAAAAACCAATTTTCGTGGGAGATGGAAAAAGAAGTGCAATCTGATTCCAAAAATTTTGAAAAAAATATTTTTATAATCTATAGACAAAATGTGACAAGACTATAGTTTGCATCATCTTCAAATTCCTCACTGTTTAACCGCTATAGGTGTCTGAATGTGAAGATTTAGTTAAAAAAAAAAATCAGTGTCCAGTTTGGCCAAAAATTGTAAACCACTATTGTGGGATCACCCTTTGCAAAATAATTACAACCTAAAATTAAAGATTTTTATGGAGACTAGATTATCCAACTCAAAACCAATAATCTTTTGAAGGTTTTAATCACTTTAGAGAATCCTTTTGATTCTAATGGTGCCATAAAAGACAAAAGAAATCTTGTCACGAACACAGTAGATTGCTCTGATCTAAATGTCATAGGTGGGAAGAAGTTGAAGGTAGGAAAATATGAGCCTCAAAGAGACAAAGAAAGATTAATATCTTTCTACAATGATTATGACAAGGTCATGGCATGGACCTATGATGATCTAAAGGGTTATGACCCCAATGTGATCCAACACATTATAGATCTAGTTGAAAGAGCTAAGCCTATCTACCAGAAGTAAGGGCCGATCAGTCCAAAAATAGAGTCCCTCATGGCCCAAGAATTGAGAAATATTATTTATTCTAGGATCATATATCCTATTAAACATTCTACTCGGGTATCTAATTTGGTCCCTATGTGAAATAAGAATGGTGACATTCAAATTTGTATAGATTTTATAGATTTAAACAAAGCATCCCTAAAAGATCACTATCCCAAATTCCTTCCATGGAAAATATTCTTCAAATTGTAGTAGGATTAAAGATGTTTTCCTTACTAGATGGTTTCTTTGGATACAATCAAGTAAGGGTGATAGAAGAATATCAGCATATAGAACCACATTTACCACTAAGTGGGGAATTTTTGCATATGCCAAGATGACTTTCATCCTATCAAATGCATGGGCCACTTTTCAATGGGAAATGGATGTTGCTTTCAAGGATTTGATCAATTTGATCATCCTTATATATCTAGATGACCTGACAATATTCTCCAAGTCCAAGGAGGACCATTTCAACCCTTTGGAAAATGTTTTCTAAAGTTCCAAGAGTTTTGGGTGTCCCTAAACCCTAAGAAATGTGTTTTCGGAGTCACACAAGGCAAGTTGCTTGGGTAAGTAGTCTCTAAAGAAGGAATTGTCATAGACCTCAAGAGGGTGAAATCCATCAAAGAATTTCCCCTACCAGTGAATAAGAAAGGATTCTAATATTTCTTGGGAAAAATCAATTTTGTTAGTAGAATTATCTTTGACTTTGTTGGACTGGTCAAGCCTATTACCCTTATGCTAAAGAAGGACATAGTTTTTAAATGGACTCCTGAGGGTAGAACCACATATGAAAAAATAAAAGAAGCAATTTCTGCTGCCCCAGTGTTGGTTAACCCAACTTCTCAAAGAATTTTATTTTGTATTTCTATGGTGGTGAACATAGCATCATAGTGGTGTTTACACAGAAAGATGAAAAGGAAAAGGGAGAGCATCCAATTGCTTTGTATTTAAGAACCTAGTGAGGGTACTAGAGCAAATATAATTTTGTTGAAAAACAAGCATTCACCATTGTGAAGGTTCTTAAGAAATTTAGACACTTGGTGTCAGGGAAAAAGATAATGGTTTATGTGGCTCATTATAGCATAAGAGAATACATTATGGAAGGGGAGATCACAGAAAAAAAGAGCCAAGTGAATCAAAAAAATCCTAGAGTACAATATCGAGGTCTGATTGGTAAAAGTAATTAGACTTGAAAAGGACATTTTGAGTATTTGGATAATGAAATTGAGCCCGAATTGAGGAAGAACTCTTAGAGGAAGTTTTGGTCAATCAATTTGAGTCAGAAGGGTCTTGGGTTATTGATAGAGTCTAATTTATGGAGACCAATAGATATCTAGAAATCCTCTCATCACACAAAAGGATATTCTATAGTTTACAAAATGCTAGATATGTGTCCTTTCAAAAGGAACTTCGATGGGATACTTCTCCTATGTGTGACTAAACCCTAAGCTAGTAGAATTTTGCACGAATTCCATAATAGTCCAGTAGGTGGTCATTTCTTTGCAAAAATGACCTCCATGAAGATAATGTGTGTGGGATACTACTAGTCAACCCTATTTTTTGATTTCCACAGCCTAGTTGGGAAATTCTAGTAGTTCCAGTTCTTTGTTGGTAAGAGGAAAAATTTAGGTATACCTCTCAATCTTATAGTGATTAATGAACCTTTTGCTCAGTGGGGTTTAGAATTCATTATAATGATTAATTTGATGTCAAGCGGTGGGAAAAAGTGGATTCTAATGGCAATAGGCTGCTTCAGCAAATGGTCGAAAGCAATTCGCCTAAAAGGAGCCACTAAGAGTGAGATTCTCAATTTCTTGGAGTAGTTGGTGGCACATTTTGGCTCTCAAAAAAATTATTTTGGATAATGCAAGAGCTTTCCTTGGCTCAAAAATTATTGAGATTGCATTAAGGAATGGGATCTTTCTTAAGACCTCGTCCAACTATTATCCACAAGGTAAGGGCTGGTGGAATCCACGAATAAGAATTTGATAAGACTGATCAATTGGATAGGTGTAGACCACTAGAGAGAATGGCATAAACACTTGAGGACAACACTTTGGGCTGACTAGATTACTCCTAAGCAGGTGTTTAAAATATCTCCATATGAGTTGGTGTATGGAAAGGAGGTTGTGTTGCAAATTTATACAAATATCCCAACGTTACATCTGCTTAAATCTTTGGATACTAAATAAGGTGGAGGTATGGAAGTGAGATTGACATAGCTACTCGGTGTCCAAGAAGCTCAAGAAAAATCCCATGATTCTTTGACCGGTCGTCAACGGGTGGTTAAAAATGGTTTAATAAGAAAGCATTTGATCTTAGTTTTAGGAAGGGTGATTTGGTCCTAAATTATGATGAAAAAGCTGCTAAGCCGAGTCAGCATGCTAAGTTTGATTCGTTGTGGAAATTTCCTTTCCACATTGAGTTAAATACAAGGAGAGCAATTCATTTGAACTTGAAGATATGGAGGTAAATTCTCTTGGAATTCTAGTGAATGAAACCTATTTGAAACATTTTATTTAATGATTGGTCTCTTGTGAGACCCCTTATAAATAGTTTCTTTGCTTTGGTGTACATTTTTCCTTTTCAGTAAGTGTGATACGCACGAGTTGTTTGATCCTTGTTAGGTGTCTTGTCATCCTAGTATTGCTTCAAGAACAATCATGAAATTTTTTCCCCTTAACAACCACTTTCTAGCGACTTTTAATGTAGTATGACACTTGTACTCTCATGTTTCTCTTTCAACGTTGAGGTTCCCAAAAAGGTGGCATCATGAGTCACATACTCTCCATCCACTACAAGTTGTGTTTCTCAAGAGAGAGATGTAATTAAATTCACACGAGTGGCCTCGATAGTGTCAGTTAAATGTTGTTTCCTCATTACTCAATTACATTGTTTTAGGATGTGTAGGAAGAGCTAAATAAAATTTTGTGAAGCTTTTTTGTTCCAAAACGTGGAGAAGTGAAAATTGTGCTAAAAATTGTTGAACAAGATAAAGGATTGATAATTCAAGAAGGTTAAAGAGCTATGGAGCCATTAGCATCAACTTTTGGAGTTGAAGCAGAAGCCCAAGGACTCCTCGACCTCTTGTGGAGCAAATCATTTGCCTCTACTCTGACCCCGCTTGAATCAAAAGTTCCATACACCAAGAAATTGGATAAAAGAACCTGCAAGAATCCTAGTGTAGTCCTTGACTATGTTGATTAAATACATGATACCAAGCTACATAGGAACCCCAAACATCTCCATGAAGGGAATTATGAAAGAATGATGAAAAAAATGTCAAAGGGAAAATATGATTCTCTAGGTATTTGGTTGTGGAATTGTGGTCTACCACAGTTCATGTTGCCCATGGTTCATCCTTGTCCCAAGGTTGTTGATGTCTGTGCAAATATGTATGACCCCAAGAGTGGGATTATTTTTTGGCATCATCTTAAACTAGTTTTAAGTTCTCAAGTCATCAGAGATATGCTTTGTTTTCCTTCAAGCCCATTGATTGAGGTGTGCACACAACAAAAGTTAGAATATTACTAGGTAGGTCGAAGAGATTAGTTGAGGTTCCTCAATCATGAGCTCATGAGAACCAAAGGAGATGATACACAAATGTCGAGGTTTCCTATTGCATACAAGGGTTTCCACTTTTAAGATATACAAGATGTATTTTCAATGTTTGCTTTTGTTTTTGCTATGGAAGATGATACCAAGCTTCACGAATTCTAGTTGGCTTTGGGTTTCCTCTTGAGGAAAAAAAAGGAGAGTTTTAGGATGGACTTCACAAAAATTATTGTGAACAACATGCATAATCAATTAGCGGCCTACTCCAAGAAGTTCGCTTTTAGGTATTCATCTTTTCCTAGTTCATATTTTGCTACATCAAGATATGATTTCTTTAAACCATACATGAAATTATCCAATGTGAACATGCTCAACCCTCAAAAATCAAATCTAGTGTCCCTATGGACTCATGTGTTATCTGCAACATGACTACTCACCTCCTCCAATTTTTTTCTAACTCGGGTCCTCTTGGATTTAAGTTGCCAAGAAAACTTGATCATAAATACCACCCATCAAAAAGAATGGATGCAAAAAAATAGGCCACTTTGTCACTGGTTCTTCGTAACCAATTTTACTTTTTTGAGAATGCATGGATTCAAAGGAGAGCCTTTTAGGCTCCTAGCTTACTTGACTGATAGGATTTTAGCCTTGGGGTTAGCTGGGTAGGTATGTGTGATTGATACGAAGTTTGGGGTAGGGAAGAAAAAGCCAGTTGTCTTTGTGATGTCGCTTACTAGAGCTTGGAATAGGGAAAAGGTTTATGGAAGGACTGTTAGCTTCAAGTTTAACTAAGGTTGGCATTGATGTAATTTGTGACTAATGGAACTATGACCGAGATAGTTGTCTTGTGGGTTCAAAAATAACAACACATTTGATTCACCAACCACACCCATATTGGGAGGAGTGGTGCTCTTCAGAGGCTAGGGAAATATGAATGTTTGTTGAATTATCATGCATTACTTCTAATCAGCCAAGACCTTAATGGGTAGCTTTCTATGAAAACAAAAGTAAATATGACTCAGAGGTCATAATTCATAGAACACTGAGGAATCAATTGGAAAAGGAGGGATGATGCACAAAAAATATTGTAGCCTTCTAGAGATATCGCCAAGAGATTCACAACTTGAACTCCCCATATGATGCTATTAAGATAGATGATCAATTTGATACTAAGTGGGATGCAAAACACCTTGATCCACCACCAAACCTAGGGGTACCCATGAACCAAGTCCTGCAAGGGAAAGGACAAAAGAAAGACCATTAAGACCTCTACCTTGATAAATAGGTGCAAATTCATGATGTGGCAAAACAATAGATATTTTAAATTGTTAAAAGAAATCCTTTTTCTTCGCATCATTTTCAAAGCTCTAGAAGCTCCATAGGTGAAGGATCCCCTTTTGAGGCTACATCACAATCGTAGAAAAAATGAAAGTGGCAAAGGGCATATTTGAACAATATTATGCAAGAAGAGGAGTCTAGATAGTTGAGGTCATGCAACCCCTATCGGTCTCAATGATACAGGTACGTTTCAATCCCTCCCTCCTATCTTCTCAGTCTTTGGTCCTTCCTATTACATCTTCAACTTTCTTTGTTCCCCAATTCACAGTTGTTGCTACCATCCCTTCCATCATCCTGCAGCCCCCATTGCCTAATCCTACAACTGTCTCATCACTTGCACCCAATACCACTTTAGTCCCATCTACCACATAGAATTCTTTGCCGCCATGTTCCACCATGCCTCTGGCCTTACCTACTCATATGGTCACTCCATTTTCCCCACCCCCTAGGCAAAATTTTCAAGGCATCCCACCTTTCTCCCCTACAAATCTATGCTTTCCACTTATCTCTCTAACAAGAAAACCAATGGGAACATCTATGACCTTCCTATTCCTTTTGGCCTTCCTCCCAGCATCACTTTCACTGGACAGTATATCCCACATCCTTCTAAATTACAAGCCTAGATCAATACAACAAAGAAAGGTTGAGAGGAAAAAATGCAAAAGAGGAGAAGAAAAGAAGCTTTAGCCTTGACTGCCTCAAGGATGGAAACAAATTTTGATGAGGAACACAAAAATTTTATGATCACAACCATGAATCCCTTGGTCTCCAAGCCCGAGGGACATACAATTCGGGGATTATGATATCCAAGCTATGGGTCTTAACCTTGGTCTCACCCACCCACGTGATAAGGTAGAATTAGTGGAGGAAACTCAAAAGGTCGTGACAACTAACTACTTAAAAATCAATCAGTGGGTGGGTAAGAAGGAGCAAGAGCTAAAGAATTTGAACACCACAATCGAGAGATTGGAGGTGGAAATAAAGGGAAAGGATATAAAAAAAATTAGGTTGCAAAAAGAGCTACAAGAGGCCCAAATTCTAATTGATGCAAATAAGGAATAAAAAAAACTGGGGATGCTAAGTTGCAATGGAGTAGGAATGTGCTCAGCCACAGGTAAGCCTTTCTGATGTTGCTAGTCTACAACAAAAATTACAACAAGACATGTAAAATTTAGAAGTTAATCTACAAAAGGAACTGGATAACACCTAGGGTTAGGTTGAGATGGAGAAGAAGGAAAGAGGGATTGTTGAGAGTCAATTACATGAGAAAATGAATGAGCTAGAAAAGATTCAACAAGAGCTCTTTGACTCATCAAGAGTACAAGTACAAATTCAATAGGAGGTACATGAGAAAGAGACTAAGTTCTAGAGAGAATTGGCAGAAATACAAGCCCACCTTGACAATGACAGAAAAGCAAAAGAAACCTCTGAATCTAAACTATAGATAAAAGGCCAAAGTTTAGCATGGTTACAATAAGAGATTTATGTTTCTGTGGATGGAATAAAATGACTCCAATAGGAGAACAAGGATAAGGAGCAAAAGATGCAGCAATTACAAGTTGTGTTATCTAGTTTTGTGCAACCACCGAGCATCCTTCACTTGATACAACAACTTTATGCATCATATTGGGAAAAGGTGGAGAGCATGACAATTTCCTTCCAACTTGCACTTAAATTTATAGCTTATGCTCAAAAGCTGAGTGCGGATGTCAATGCTATGGTGAAACAAATCTTATTAGTTATAATGTTTAGGGTCACAAAATTAGAATTGTTGATTAAGAAGTTGTACATTGCAACTGGTGAGACCTTGGAAGTTGTGAGAATCAATGACTTGAGGCAAGCTACTAGGAGGGAAAATGAATTCATTAAATGCAATAGAGCAGCTATTAAGAGCAGGGATTTTCTTGAGACCCTAGATGAAAAGGTGAAACAAATGACAGAGTGTATTGCACAATTGGGTCATTCATGTCTCCTTCCTTTCTTCCTCCTAAGTGGATTGGTTTTGCTTGAGGACAAAATCAAGAAGGTCCTAGATGATAAGCATCAAGACCCTTCTATTTTTTAGGCCCTTAATTCACCTCCAAGTGCCTCAAAAATTGAAGGAATTTTACATCCCTTGGCCTAGCTCGAATTTCACATGGAAGATGCATTGGAAAAAATAAGTAGTATCCCATTCAAGGAAATGATTGATTTAGATCAATCATTTGAAGCCCTACAACAAAGGGTATATCCATACACAACCAATTCTAGGCCTCATTGCATTCTACTTTTTAAAATTGTGATTGGATTCTTTCTCCTGATGCTTTAATTTTGGTTTACAAACTAGAGTTTTGGGATCGTTGCCTCCGTGGGTAAAGGCCCTTGAGAAGTTTCCAGAGCTGTAGATCATATCTACTACATCCTCCATCAAGTTCAATTTTCTATTTTTCATAAGGCTTCAACCTTTTGGACTCATGAGCTTACTTGTTCAATGTTCATTGCATTTGTAGAGGTGACGTGTCGATGTCGCACACTTTCTTACCAGCTTGATAGCATCTACTCATGGCACATTGCGTAGAAGTTTCATGTGGTGGCTCTACTTGCCACCTTTTGGTGACGTTACATGGTTGTTATTATTTAGGACTTATATTTCGAAGGTGCCACGCGTCAGGAAAGCACAACATCATTTTTTTTTTAACCCAGGGGTTGATTAAAAGTGTGTGATCGACCCGGGATCGATCGTGGGAGTTTGAAGCAATGCCACGTGTTGGGTCTAGGAATACAAATCAGTTTTCCATAAAAATAAAAACAAAAACAGATCCCAAAAACAGATCGCCTGGTATTCGTGGACTATAAAAATAATATTATTATTATTTATCTAGTTCATGATGTGGTTAGAATGAAGAGAGTGGAATTTCCACATGACAATATCATTGTGAAGCAAGGAAGCTATGATTTCCCACTACTATGATTGCCCACTCGTGTAGTTACAATGGTCGTGTGATGGAAAATCTCATGGGATACATAGGGCTGGAATATTTTCGATTGCAACCATATCCTTTGGCGAGAATGTTCTCTCTATTTATAGGGCTCTTCTCTTTGTTTTAGGGGTTCCATTTTTTCTAATTATTGAAGGACTTAATACAGGACTGAGTAAAAGTATTGTAACACAACATACCTTAATATGATATGTCCTTGAGGAATGTAGATTGAATATATAGAAGTGTGTTGTATTTTCTTTTGTTGTGTGTTTATCTCTGTCTATTCTCTTTTAGATTTCATATTCTATGTCTATTTGAGGTGTTGACAATTGTGGATTGTTCTCTTTTAGCTTTTAGAATTTTATTTACCTTAATGCATGTAGATTTTTGACTCGTGTTTAAAACTCTTTCAAACTTATGTAGAATCTAGTTTGATTGATATTTTATTATGCTATATCAGGCTTGAAATATTGTAAAAGCTTGGTGCATTGCCTTAGAATAGTTCATTTTATGCATTTATTTTCTTTCCTTCTCCCTTTTTCTCCCCCCTGTTAACACAACGAAGAGCCAACTTCTAAAATCCTAGAGGTTGTTCTACAGAGTGCATCTTAGTCCCCCCATTTGCAAAACTTCCCATATAAACTATATCTCCTAAGTGTTAGCTTTAGAGATCAACACTAACAAATGGTTATTTTCCCTTACACTTATCAATTGATTGTTTAAATTTTTAACTTTAATTTTATGGTTGTAGAAACAAATTCTTAATAATTTATTAACAATAAATTCCAAAGAAAGAATGTTTCTAAAAAGGGGAAGGATGAAATAATGTTGAAGTTAAAGATTTAAAAAAGATATAAATGTGGGAATGGGTATACAATTAGTAATCTATGATAGAGTTATGTGTTATAAATTTTATATTCATTAATTATACTTATTTATGAATATCTCTATAAATAATTGATAATACTTCATTAAATTTGAATGCATAATTTGAATGATAATTTTCTTTTAGATCACAATCAATTATTTAAGTATAACTATTTGCTTGCAACAAGTAGAAATTTTTGAATAGTTTCTTGAGATCTTTTTACTTTTATTTATTTTGAATGTAATTTTACACGTCATTTAAGATCATTGAATATTTTTCAATTAAACAAGAAAGAATGACATCAATAATTTAAATAGTAGTAAGAAAGCAAAGAAGACTTAAGTTGCAATATAAATAATTAAAGACTATATGAAATATGGATACAAAATGCACAATTAAAAATTAAATAATAGTACTCAAGGATATATTAGGCTCCAATTTAATAAAGAGTACAATTACCACACTTATAATGACCTTTATATAATAAATTACAAATAATAACACCTTGGATTATAATCTTGAGGTCGGTGTAATAATTGTAGAATCCATTACATAATTTTGGAAAGTGGTCTCTATTGATTAATAATAAGAACTCAAGTATTCAAATGTTACCATGGTCATCACTAGCATGGTGTGTGATGGTTGCATACATTATGTAATGATGAGCAATCCACCAAATTTTAATGCTACATCTACAAGGAATTTTATAATAAGAAGATTACCCAACACAAGACCAAGAAAATCTATGACAAAGATAATGGAATAATTTAATCACTTTGAAAATTGAATACTATAGTATATATATTATTATATATATTTTTATTTTATTTTATTTTATTTATTGATTAGAGACAAGGCTTTATTTTAATCTATTGTGTTGGATTTCATTTTCAATCCCATCATCCTTTGTGATTATTTGTGGACAATACTAATTTTAATTTTAATTTCTACATTAGATATTTGTTTTTTTTAATTCAAGGGGTAAACGCTTTTGACTGGAGCTATGAACCGGAATACAAACATTCAACAATACCACCCCAATGGGGTTTGAACCTTGGTGGCAAGAACAACAGTGCCACCTATAAACCATCACACCATGCCAATACCGGCGTACATTAGGTATTTGTGAAAATTAATATGAATTTCAATTTTTTTTAGAGAGAGCAAGGTTTGATGTAGAATAAAATTCCTTGGCTCAAATAATTGGTATACCTTACTTGATAGTGTATATATAATCCAACTATATCTAAACATCAAACTCAGTTGAATATATATTTTACCCAATAAAAATATAACAATTAAATTTAGCATTTTTATATGTAGATGAGGTATAAATTTATCATTGACAATTTTACCATTGAATCATTTTATGATTGGATATATCATACACTCTAAGCTCTCTAGAATGAATCTACAATTCATAATTCCCTATTATTTAATTTTTAAGTTTTTTTTGTATTATATAGATTTTTCTTACCATGTGAAATATAAGAAAACTTTGCATATTGGACAAGGTTGATAAGTTGATGTTTTTTCATTGATTTATTATTTATTTATTTCTAAATACTTATATTTAGATTAACATAAGAATAATCAATTACAATTTGTAAAAACACTTTCAAAAGTTCCTCCAAATATTTTCTTCTATTGGCACTAAAATTTCATCACTCAAGTAGGGAAGAGAGCCCAATGGTGGTGTAGGCTATGTTGTGTTGGTCCTCTAGGTCACCCAATGGCACATTATCCTAATTTGACTCATGCCCACGAAGCGCCAATGTGTTGCCTAATCAACAACATTCTTCCCTCCCAATTTTTTGCACATTTGTACCAAGTTGACTGGCACACAGGAATAATGAAAAAGTCATGGTGTCTCATGGCATGGATTGACAGTCGATGTGTATTTTGGGCTTACATGTTCACCACCACGCCAATACATGACAATGAATGCATATTTAGTGTGCATTTGGTTTGTCATTCCCATATGCCAACAACTTCATTGTAGTTAGGTTGGAGTCACATTGCATTTGGCTTCAAGGGATACTTTTAGTCTTCTACATTGCTATTCTTGGAGGACCTCATTTTCATGTGTCATGCATAGTAGGACGTTTCATGGAGCAGTTCAGGTCTACTGCTAGTGAGGTTGGGAGCCATAGTACCTTCAACCTTTGTTCATCTCATTGTGTTTTTCAACACATTCAACACAAAAAGAAAAATAACATATGATGGCCATGATAGATTTTGTGGATGCACAAATGAAGGTGAAGTTGTCTTCCAACCTCACTGGGGCAATGTTTATTTTAGTTAAGGGTTATATATAAATGACTTTGTGATATGTCTCACTTTGCACGCCATAAAAAATTATACCCAATTTGAAACCAATTGAAATAAACAATTATATATACATATACACACATATATGCATATACATACATACATTCATATATATAGTGGGAGGTATCATGGAGTCATATATTAATTATATCTCCCACTATGATTGCCATAAAATAGTATATATATATATATATATATATATGTATATATATATATATATATATATATATATATATATATATATGTATATATGCATGTGCATATGTAAATATAGATCCACACACATATATACATACATATATATATACATACATACATATATATATATATATATATACATATATATATATATATATATATATATATATGTATGTACATATATATATATATATATACATATATATATGTACATATACAATATATATATATATACATATATATATATGTACATATACAATATATATATATATACATATATATATATGTACATATACAATATATATATATATATACATATATATAATGTATAATATATATACATATGTAAAGAATAATCTATATATACATATATATTATATATGTATATGTATATATGTATATATACATATATATTATATGTGTATATGTATATACATATATATTATATGTGTATATGTATATACATATATATTATATGTGTATATGTATATACATATATAATGTATATATGTATATGTATATATATGTATATATATGTGTATATGTGTATATATATATATATAACTCTTTTGTAAATTGATTAACTGATACATTCATACATACATATACATAAATACATAGATAGATAGATATAAATACATATATGTATATATGCATACATATATAGATAGATATATATAAACATGTATATACATACATAGATATATACATACATATATATACATACATATATACATGCATACATATATACATACATACATATATGTGCATACATATATATAAATTAACTAATTAACTGATATATATAGACAAATATTATGATATTCTTATATATGTAAACATTGACTAACATTAGGATGCATAAATTGGATTTAAGAGGTGTTGTAAGAATGTTTATATTGGATTGAATTTTTGAATTTAATGGTAAGAGCTATTTGAAATATAAAATAAATAGCATGTACCATTATGAATTCAAAGGTGTTTTTGATTAGAGGTAAAAAACGAGTTTTGAAGGGGCCTGGAACCCTTTACATTAGAAAGCAGTTAAAAAGAAAGATAACATTACGCCAACAAACAACCCAACAACAATGAACCATCAGCAAAAAAATCCAAAACGGAGGACCAACCAACAACACTACATGATTTTTAGAATGTTTGTTGCCTCCACATCACAGTCTATAGCTTTATATGCATCATCAAAAACATTAGAATTTTCCTTCCCAGATGCCCTGCCCCGAGCTTTAGTTTTGTTCCTATTTCGTGCTCCAGGACCATCCGTATTTACCTCTGAAATCAAAACAATACCTTTCTCACCACCCTTCCCAGCAGCAATAGCTTCCCCCATCTGCTTACCAATAGCAACACCCTCACTAGCATGGGAAATATCTTTCCACTTCTTAGCACTAACCACAAGAGAAGTAACAGTAGTAGACTCATAATTACCATCAATTTTATGACCCTCCCCACATCTCATCACAGAATCCCAAATTTTCTCCCTTTGTTCCTCAAGAATGAGGATTCTTCCTTCCATATTTTGCTTCATTTTGAGGGTTTCCTTCACAACAATGTCTGCCATAGTGTTTAAGGAGTCAAACAACTCATCTATCTGATTCTATATAGAGGACCCCTCAGCCTTGTTAACCATTCCCCTGACTCTGACATTCGTTTTTATTGAGTTCATGGAAAAACCACTTTAAAATCTTAAACAAAACAATTGACCCCTCACGCGCAGTACCAAGGACATCAAACAAATCATCTCTATCAATATTTAAAACCCCTTTCCCTAGGGTGTCCTCCTCAAAGGAACTAATCCTATCCTTATCAACAAGGGATTCCTTACCTTTTTCCATAGCAGTCGGAGACTTAAGATTGCATATGGAGCTCGCAATTTCCTCTACCATTGCCTTTCTCTTCATAAACCTCTCCAAGTCCACACCCTGGGTCTCCAAAGCACCAACAACATCCCCATACTTATCTTTCACTTGCAAGACTGACTTAACACTTGGGGAATCATCAGCAAAGAGGTCGCTCGCAATTGTGAGAGGATGGCCCTACTCCAGAATTTGGCTCACATACTACAAAACCCTTGTATTCCTGCTCACTTCCCCCAAGTCCTTGGTAGCCGAAGGCAGTGAGGAGGCCTCCCAATATAGGTCATTCTTCATTTTTGGACCCCTACTTGGCACCATAGCAATAACTTCTTCACTACAAGTTAAATAACCTCCACTAGCACAAGCTTCCCCTTTTTTCTTCTTTCCTGTGGGAGGGAAATGTGGACCCCCTTCCAAAGAAGCGAGAGAATCAGGCACGAATTCCACATCATCCTTCGATTCATCCTCTTTTTCCAAAATCAATTTCCTTCTCTTGGCCTTTTTTCTGACTGGCTCATCTTCGAAGGTCGTATCATACCCTTCTATAGGTTTAGGTTGTTTACCCTTCAGGGTAACCATAGGTTTGGGAACCTCGAAATTTTTCACATAATCAGAGATTAGGAGAATTAACCCAACATGAAATATGGGATTTTTTGGGTTCTTCTTGTGATCCTTGATACTCGAGTCAAGAGACATAAGAAGATAAAACGGGAAAGAAACCCTCTTCTTATGTTGAAAGTGGTTAAGTAGAATGAAATGATAATTAGTCACCATCGAGAAACGACCTTCCAGGGTAATGTACGACATTAATTCCTCCGCTACATCCCCCCATAAAGCCTTAAGGGAACTTCGTTGATATCCGCCACTCTTAGCAAATCTTTAAGTCCTTCTCTTCATCATGTTTGAAAAAAAAATTCATTGGTGTCTGCACCTACTTTTTATCCCTGAAAACTTTCATGCCATCCTTAGGCTTGCCAGTAATTCTAGCAATGAATTCTTCATTAACCTCAAACTCAGTCCCATAAAGTTTAAGCACTCTGTCATTCCATCCTTTAAGAAAAAGGTTTGTAACCTGGGGATCATTGTCATGAAGTTTCTCCAAATAGGGTGTTAACCCTCTCTTAACCAGCACTTGCTAGACCTCCTTCCTTTCCCTCGCAACATCACAAGATTTGGGTTCAACACGATTTCTATCACCACCCATCTCGCCACAATTAGCAACAAAAACCAGCTTACAGACACTAAGCCCAAAACCGAGAAGGCTTTGAAAAACAAAACCAAATCTACCCATAATCTGTGTGAGGCCAGAGTTGGGACAAGGGATAATAAAGACCAAAGCTTTATGTTGCCTATGGCACCCTGCTCCCGTACAAATCACTTGATTCAAATCTTGCACACTATATTTTCTCATAACAATCTACCACATGATGAAGAGCATGCATGCCGCCAACCATAATAAGATGTTAACCCAATTGAAATCAACACTCATGATTCATAGTTGCAATAGCCTCTATAGGAAGAGGGTCATTCTGACCCCACTCCCTAAAATATTTTACACCAATGTTAGTGAAAATATCTACTAGCCCATTACCTTCTCTTAGGATGTGTGAAATATAAAACTCATCAAAAGAATTCAAAATATCTATCGAATCCTTTATCAAGGATTCAATAGTCCAAGAGGGAGGAGTGCAATTTTTCAAATTATTTATGATATTCAGAGAATCCCCCTCTAGCCAGACTTTTTTATAACCTTTGGTTTGAGCCAATTTGAGTCCATGATAGGCTGCAACATGAATTCAAAGGTGTTATTTATAATGATTTTTATTATTTTCTAATTGATAATGGTGAGCCCAAGAAGTAATTTTTAGTGATTGAAGGGTTTATGTTGAGTAAATAGGGGAGTACTTGGGCATGATGGAGCAGGAAGTTGTTCTAAGAAAGTTAATATGTGGAACAATTATATTTATAATATTTTCATATGTATTTGCAAGGTGAAAAAATGTCATGTTAATTATAGATGAAATATCAAACAACTATTTTTGTAAAACTAAGTGTATATTTGAACTATGAATATCTAGTGTCAGTCATCTATATTTGAGAAAATGGAAAGTTAGTAGCCAAATATTGAGTGGACCTTTATGAAAGTAAATAGTTACTTTTGTTTCCATATTAGAAAGAATATTTATAAAAAAAAAGAGTTTTCATTGTTTGCCTTTAATGAATAGTTTGTTAAGAAGTAGGGCCTAGGTAGTCAACTCATATCCCCACAATAAGAGCCTACACCACCATTGGACCCTCTTCTCTGGCCATTTATAAATGACCATAATAAGAAGTAAGTGAATGTTGTAATTTTATTTTAGATAAAATTTTCCACAAGCTAATTAATTCCTACAAACCTATTATGTAGACAATATGTTGTACCTATATATTTTAAACATTAAACAAATAAAGTTTCCAAAAACCTACTTGAGTTTTGTGTATTTCAAGTTAAAAAGTAAATAAATTAAAAAAATATTCTTTGACACAAATAAATTTTCTATAAAAAGCAATAAATGGAACACCTTTGAATATCATTACTATTCATAATAATACTCTTATTTTAAATGATATAATATTTTCAACGTAGTCATCTTATACTTTGAGGGACAAAATCAATCGCACTTAATTGAATGATATATGTGACGAACAAACAATAAAGAGGCACGAAAGCCCATTGTTCCAAGCATCAAGAAAAATCCATAGCATACGCAAGCCATATAACCAAAGAAAAAGGATGTTTGCAGGAATCCGGTCATATCTGAGAATGCAAAATAATAATATAAGCCATACCCAAAGATATAGACACCAATTGATCCTCCACATAACATAGATCTACAACAAAATATCATAAAGAATATCAATAGATTTCTTTTAATTTGTAATCATTAATACAAGAAATAAATAAATATTCTAAATGAATGTCAAATTGAAAAAAAAAATCAATATAACTATTTGACAAACTTTGATTTCCTTTCAAATACACTTACTCTCAATTTATAAGAAGTTCAATATTACAAATCAAGTAGAAAATGTTTGATATTATCAAATTCGCCAAAGATAGATGCATGCAAATATTGTCCACACCAAAATTGGAAAAAATAACTTGAAAACATTGTACTAGGCTTGGGAAACATGCATTTGAAATGACATTGTCGTGATGTTTTATAGGGTTCAACTACGTAAAAAAAAATATTGTCATCCTTTTTGTGTTCCACTCTCTATTAGTATAGTTCTAAGACCTAATCTTGTATATTATTATTATCATTCAATTAGGGTGAGGTTTTACATGGTTGTTTGGTTTATTTTGTTAGGAGATTTTATATATAGAGTTAATGGTTTCATAATTTTAGGAGTTTTTTAAGAGTTCATGGTCTTATATTTTTCTATTTCTTGTAATTGATTGGTTTAAATTATTATTTTTTATCATATTTTAAAAAAAAAAATTATAAATTATTATTTATTTGTGTCAATAATAGAAATGTTGGAAGTAAAATTTAGAGAGAAGTGTAATCAAGGAGGAAAGAAAATGTGTGCAGCCATGTGACATATTTTTCACTATATAATGGTTGGATAATTTTAGACCCCCCATTTTTTCCATAGCTTATTTTCAATCCTTTAACCACAACAATTCTATGATTATAAAAGAAGATACCAAATGTTGTTAAAATTAAATTAGTAAACTTCGATAAATAGTTTCATTGTAACCCTTATTAGTCCACAATGTTGTCTAGAATTTGCAACTCAACCAAAAAATGGTATAATCAAATATTATACAAATCCATAAAATAAATTTTGGTGTTTTAGCACCATAATCTTTTAAGGAACAAAATTACAAAAGAAAACTATAATTGTATTTATTAAAAATTCTTGTATCTACAACACTATAATTTAAGGATTCAATTTTTGTTTTTCATTAATACTAGACATCATTTACCATGGAATATATGACATGAAAATAAATGTAAAAAATGAGTCTAATTTTTTTATGGTTGACATTTAACAATAGAGCCTTCTCTCCAAACCCTTATAAATCTAGAGCTCATTAAAAAGTGTCTCTAAAAGTTTCATTAGGTGCCTATTGCAAGTATGAAGGTGTTTTCATTGATGTCAACAAGCTTGTGTTGTCATTGATGTCAATTGTGTTGCATTTATGGTTGTGGTATTGATAAAAATGCCAAGGATATTGAGAAAATTGATAAAATAAGGAAACAGGATGTTCAAAATGTTGTAGAGGTGTTCTAGTTTTTCTTTGAATTACTTATGGGTTGAAGATATGCTTGTGTGGTTTGGATATGTTTATTAGAGGTGTTTAGAGTTTTTATAGTTAGAATTTGGGCTTCTGGATCGATGTGCAGAAGAATTTTTGTTCACCAATGTGTGAACTGGATTTGTGTTGCTTACAGAGGTGTCTAGGAGAAATGTTTTGGCTCCACATTTCTCCATAGTTGTTCTTCATTTCTTGCTATTTTGAAAGTATGTTGATGGTGTTGATCTCTTGCTTGCATCGAGAGGATTCGTGGTTTGGTGCTCCAAAAGATAGGTTTTTGAGTTGCAGTGTTTGGTAGTGTAGTTTGGGTGTACAAGTTGGGTATGTTTTGAAGGTGTGAGTTGTTGTGAAGGATTTTGATGGATTTTAGGATGTTAGAGGAATATTATAGATCATGATGAAGCATGGTGTGTGGTTCACAAGTCATCCTTAGATTTGAGGAAGCATGCAATTCAAATTTTAATGGTGTTTGCATAGGTAACGACTAACCTGGTGTTTACACTACATTCAAAGATGTTCAAGTTTTGATGAAGGCGTAGTGTGGCATGTGAGTGTTGATTTGGGTCCCAATTAAGGCTTGTATTGGTCCACTTTCATTCCTATCCACTATGGGAATGCTTAGTGCTGACCTATTTTGAATTTGTAAAGTGTAAGGTGAGTGTAGTTGACTTGAAGATGTTTTTCAAGTTGTGGATGGTATATTTATGCAAGGTGAGTTGATGCGAGATGAAGAGTGGAATAGAGTTGAGTGTTGTGATGTGAAATTAAGTGCAGAAGTGTGAAAAGCAGTGTGAGCTATAATGCAAGATTGTTGAATGCAATAATTTGGAGGTATCTTGATTTCTTGAAGGTTGCGAGTGTTAGTGGAGCTATTATGGTGGAATATTTATTGCATTGAGATTGTGTTCTTTGTGTAACACTCTATCTTATTTATTCTTTCTATTCTAGTAGTGAGCCTGAGTTGTAAGCCTTTTTGGACACTGTCTTATTCTAGCAATGAACCTCTTTGTACCGGTTTTGCAGTTACTTATGTTGTGAGCTAATCCTCATTCCCTTCTACGGTTTTCCACGTAAATCTAGTGTTCTCTTGTGTATGGCATTGTTGTTTCAATTTTTGTTATCTACATTTCATGTTCAAACATTATAATAGATTAAGGGTTTAATGAATGCTTGTGGATCTAATCACAGTAGAGGGATTTAATGTTTTAATTAGCCGATAAGCTATTACGTGGGGGAACCCCACCGAGATCTCCTCCAGTCTGACGTTGGCGTTCTCGACATTTTAAATTTTTCATTCATTGTGTTTTCACCAGTTTTTTATTACCGTCATTTTTAAAAACTGATTATATAGAGGTTTCGTTTTATCGTCAACAGACGTATGGAAGACTATGCCTTCTTGGTTTCATTTTATTGTTGGTAGATGTATGGAAGATTGTGCCTTCTTTTAGGCATATATTCAATGTAAATCAGATTAAGCCCTCTAACCGTTCGTTGCTTTGGGCATATCAATAAGTAAGAAAGACCGCAAAATATCAATAAAGAGAGTAATTATAAGAAATGAGAGTTGTCCATAAAATTTAAAATATTTTTTAATATTAAATAACATCTTTAAAAAAATTACTAGTTTTTAAATAATAATTCTGTCGTCGAACTCTACCCAGTTTTAAGTTTATGTGATTATCTTTTTCTATTGTTTTACATGTTGTGACTCCTCATTTCATGCTAATTTAACTGCCATATCACTGGACCCACAGTTGGAGGATGAAATGCTTGATCTTTAAAATTAAATATTATATTTAAATATAATCATATTCCTATGCTTTCTCTTTGTCAGTCAGTTTTTTGACATCTTTTATCCTACATAGTTAAGTATAAATTACCATAATTAATATATAATGTATATTTTATATAATAAAAAATAAATTATAAATAATATAATTATATTATTTATTATATATCTTATTCTTTAACAAAACTATCAAATAAATATATATTTGAATTTAAAATTTTGAATCCTTTACCTTACATAGGTAAGTATAAATTAGCATAATTAATATTTTATGTTTATTAAAATGAAAATTACGAGGTGAGGTGAGGTTTTGAAAAGGGTTTTAGAGTACATGTTTATTAAAATGAAAATTACTCCCTAATAACGAGCACATTTAGGTTTTAACATTACAACATCCTTTCCCTTATAAAATATAATAATTAATTAGTTTTAAATATATAATAAATAATTTGATTTTTAATATATAATGCTATATTATATAACAATATAAGAGTTAATACATAAATAATAAATATTTATATAATAATAATAGTTAATACATAAAATTTTAAAAATAATATTATTCTATAAAAAAAATAAACAAAAAATAATAATAATATTAAAATCATTTTCTAAATGACCTATCAATTGATCTCATTTACTACACAAATGTGTGCAAAACATAAACCAATTTTTCCCTAATTGACCTTCCACACCTCTTCAGCATACCCATTGCACAAGGTGCCATAGCTAGTCATTAATGTTGTAGACTTGTCATTACATATTGAATAGTAGGTATTTACACAGGAGAATTGAAAGAAAATGGCGTCCACCCAATAATCGAAGAAAAAATTGCACCGACTAACCAAAACAAGGACAAAACAATCTAAGTGAATATGATTTATTGTTAATAAATACTACATCAATCTTGCATACAATTTTATTCCATGCCATAGTTCTACAATATGCAATCTTGTAATTCTTTTGTTCAAAGACATACAATTTTAATATTATATTAATTGCATGTTTGATAATTAGCCGATAGGCTATTATGTGGGGGAACCCCACCGGGATCTCCTCTAGTCTGATGTTGGCATTCTCGACAAGCTCACTGAATCAGCTAAAAATACCACACCTCCCACAACGCATTTGGTTGACAGGCATTTCGTACAAGAAATGAATGCAGGAAGGTAAAATCAAACAAAGTGAAATAATCATCCTATCGACATAAGCATTGCACCTCATTGGTGCAAGTGCTCATTTGATACAACTAATTCACCCCCTCTCAATTGTCTTATTTATTCAAAAATTGGTATTAGAGCAAAGTTCCTTGGAGAAAAGCTTAACCACTTGAGGTAGATTTGGGATGGTGAGCAAGAAGGAGATCCCTATTTTTATAGCACAAACTATGCATTATAAAAGGTTAAGATGGAAGGCTATCTCGTGTACCTTGGATTTGATGTCGCTAAGTCAATGAAGACTACATATAACATACCTAAAAATGGACGAAGCACAACTAATGAGATCAAGGCCTATGAAACAAATGGTAAGGCAAGGTTTGTTTTTTTTAGTAGTGTTGCAAATTTTGAATTAGTGAAAGTGATGGATTTGAAAACTACTAAAGAAGCTTGGGATAAGCTAGAAAGTATTTATGGAGGAAATGATAAGGTTAAACAAGCTAAGATGTAGAATCTAAACACAATTTTAGACCCTATGAATAGGTGAAGATGAAATAGTTACAAGTTACACACAGAGGGTTGATGAACTTGTCAGTGCAATGAGAGGTCTTGGTGCAAAAGTCAAAGAATCTAAAGTGGTACAGAAAATTCTCACAACTCTTCCTAATTCTTATTGTGGAAAGGTTTCTGCTATTGAGGAAGCTACAAATTTTAATACTTACACTAGAGATCAGTTGTATGGAACACTAACTACATTTGCAATGAGAAAAAATGGTCTTAAAAAAGGTGCAAAAGTGGAGACTGCTTTCAAGACTAGAAAATAAGAAAGATTGAAGATTCAGATGGAGATGATCTTGATGATGTGGAAGCTAAATTTTTAAGAAGGATGAAAAATGGCACTAGTAAGTACAAAGGTAAATTACCTTTCAAATGTCTCAATTGTGGAAATATAGGTCACTATGCTTCAAGATGTCCAAATAGAACTATGAACAATAAGAACAAGGAAACAAAGGAAAGATGATCAAGAAAATCTATTATGTTAGAGAAGATGCCAATATTTTTTATAATGAATCTGATTATGGAGATGTTGATAATTATTTTTTGTTCTTGGCTTTAAAAGATGAATATGGTTTTGCTAACTTTGAAAGTTGTGTGAAGAAAAATGCTTTGGAGAAAAAGGATAAGAATGGAGGTACTTTGGTATCTTCCTTTCATGTTAGATGGGATAAGAGCTATTTGGTTATTGGTAGTGGTTGCTCAAATCATATGATTGGAGACAAGAGTAAGCTTGTTAAACTTGAAAAATATGATGGAGGAATTGTTAAATTTGGAGATGATTCAGGTGCTAAGATTTGTGGAATAGCTTCAATCAGTTTTGATGGCAAGCATAATACTGAAGATGTTTAATATGTTAAATCTTTAAGGCATAACCTCTCAAGTGTTGGACAAATGTGTAGCAAAGGATACAGTCTTATGTTTCAAGATGATGGATGTGAGATCAGAAAAGCCTCTGGAACTATGATTGTTGCTAGAAAGAGGACAGATGGAAATATCTATTAGCTCAAGGCTGTTGATGGTTATTGTTTTATGACTCGGGTTAATGATAGCTAGTTACGACACAGGAGGATGTGTCACATCAATTTTGATAACTTGGTTAGAATCAGTTCAATTCAAGAAGAGAGAGATATGTCAAGGATTACAAAGCCTATCAATGTTGTTTGCAGAGATTGTCAATTTGGAAAACAGACAAGTAGTTTCAAGGGAAAAGAACAATCCTCTACTGGATTATTGGAATTGGTGCATACAAACCTTTGTGGTCCTATAAGAGTGAGAGGTCTTCAAGGTGATAGGTATTTCATGCTTTTGATTGATGATTACTCTAGAATGACATGGGTTACTTAGAGAAAAATATAAAGCCCTAGATAGATTTAGAGCATTTAAACTTATGATTAAGAATGAAATGGATTTGAAGATCAAATGTTTGAGGTCTGACAAAGGTGGAGAGTTCACTTCCAATTAATTTAGCAAGTTTTGTGAGAATCATGGCATAAAAAGGCACTTGTCTGCCTAGAACTCAACAAAATGGATTGGTTGAAAGGAAAAACAAGACTGTTCAAGAAGTTGCAAGGACTATGATGAAAGAAGCTAACCTACCAAAATTCTACTGGAGAGAAGCAATTCATACTGTTATTTACATACTTAACAAATTTCAAGAAAGAGCTAATGACACAAACACTCCCTATGAGTTGTGGTATGGAAGGACTCCTACTGTCAAGTGCTATGGAGTGTGTGGAAGCAAATGCTATATCAAAAGAGATGATGAAAACTTAGGAATGTTTGATGCGAGGTTTGATGAAGATATCTTCCTTGGATATTCTACTAAGAGAAAAGTTTACAAATGTTACAACAAACTATTGAAAAAGATTATTGAGAGTGCAAGTGTCAAGGTTGATGAAGATCTAAGGAATTCAGTGGTAATAGATGGATATGAATCAGATGAACTTTCTTGTGGAGAAGAAGAAGAAAAAGCTAAGGAAAAAAATGTAGAATGAAGAGGAAAAAGCTTCAGAAAAGACCCCTAAGACCCCTAAGTATGTGCAGAGAAATCATTCTGAAGAACAGATCATTGGAGACAAAACAAAAGGTGTGTTGACAAGAAGAAGAGTTGTTGAAGCATAGGTAAATCTGTGTTTACTTTCTAAAGTTGAACCTAAAATAGTGAGTGAGGAATGCAAAGATGAACATTGGATGAAGGCAATGAAAGAAGAGCTTATGCAGATTGAGAAGAATTAGACTTTGGAACTTGTTCCTAGACCCGAAAACAAAAACATAAGTGGTACTAAGTGGGTATTCAAAAACAAGTTGAATGATAATGGAGAAGTGGTAAGAAACAAGGAAAGGTTGGTGTGTAAAGGCTATGCACAAGTTGTAGGAATAGACTTTGAGGAGACATTTGCTCTGATGGCTAGAATGGAAGCGATCAAGATGTTTTTGGCTTTTGCAGCACATAAGGATTTTAAAGTTTATCAGAGGATGTGAAGTTTGCTTTCTTAAATGGAGAGTTGGAAGAAGAAGTTTACATGGAACAATAAGAAGGATTTTAGTTGTTAGATAAACTTAATATGGTCTTCAGGTTGAAAAATGCATTGTATGGATTGAAGCAAGCTCCTAGAGCTTGGTATGCAAGGTTGGACATATATTTGATACAGTAAGGATTCAGTAAAGGTACCACAAATAGTAATCTTTACTTTAAGTTTGAGAAAGATCAAATATTGATAGTGGTTGTGTATGTCAATGACATAATTTTTGGAGGCAATGAAGCTATGTGTAGGAAGTTTGCATAAGAGATGCATAAAGAGTTTGAGATGTCCATGTTTGGGGAGATGATTTTTTTTCCTTGGGCTACAAATCAATCAAACAAATAAAGGCATATTCATTTCACAATCAAAGTATGTTAAAGAAATGTTGAAGAAGTTTGGAATGGAAGAATCCAAACTAGTATGTACTCCTATGGTTCTTGGTTGCAAACTGAGTAAGGATGATGAATCCCCTAAGGTTGATCAAAGCAAGTATAGATCTATGATTGGTGGACTACTAAACCTAACGGCTACTAGATTGGATATCATGCATGCAATTTGTCTTGTGGCTAGATTTCAAGAAGATCCTAGAGAGTCACATGTTGCAGAAGTGAAGATGATATTCAGATACTTGAAGGGCACTCCAAATTATGCCTTGTGGTATCCTAAGGATACTAATTTCACATTGAGTGCTTACACAGATGCAGATTGGGTTGGTTGTGTGGATGACATGAAAAGTACAAGTGGTGGTGCATTCTTTTTTGGATGTAGATTGGTATCATGGCTAAGTAAGAAATAAGACCATGTTTATTTCTTTATCTAGTACTGAGGCTAAGTACATTGCAGCAACATCTTGTTGTGCACAAGTGTTGTGGATGAAGCAAACATTGAAGGATAATAGAGCAGTGTATGATGAGCCAATTTCTATCTTTTGTGATAATACAAGTGCAATCAATATTTCAAAGAACCCTATGATGCATTCAAGGATAAAGCATATTTCAATTAGATATAACTTTCTAAGAGAGAAGGTTGTGGAGAATGAAGTGAAGTTTGAGTATGTACCTACAAAGGATCAGATTGCTGACATATTCACTAAGGCTCTTCTTAAGGATACTTTTGAGTATTTCCAAGAGAATTTGGGGGTTATTGCCCCTCCTTTGAACTAGATGCATATGGAGATGCATCAGTCTACTGGATCTATAGATTCATTCTCTTTCTGGACTGATGTTGGTGTCTACCTCTTAGGGGGAGTAGGTAGTGACATTGTTGTAGTATGGAGCGATTATTGTTATTTTGCAGAGGTTGTTGATTTGGTTGGTGTATACTTCTAAGGGGGAGTGTTCAAAGCAGTAGCAAGTATATTGGTTCTATGTCAAAGGGGAAAACAATGCTAAATATTTAATCCTTTTCCATTGATGTCAAATGGGGAGAAAGAGAGTCATGTGAAAAAATATATTTATACATAGGGAGAGAGATGTCACGTGAAAAGAAAAAGGTTGAAAGGGGGAGAGATAGTATAGAGAGAATATTGTAAAGAATGTTATGTATGTTATCTTTGATGGTTTTTCACATCTTATATTTCCATCAATGAAAAAGGGGGACATTGTTGCAAGTATGAAGGTATTTTCATTGATGTCAACAAGATTGTGTTGTCATTGATGCCAATTTTTTTGCATTATGGTTGTGGTATTGATAAAAATGCCAAGGATATTGAGAAAATTGATAAAATGAGGAAACATGATGTTCAGGATGTTGCAAAGGTATTCTAGTTTTTCTTCGCATTTCTTTTGGGTTGAAGATATGCTTGTGTGGTTTGGATATGTTTGTTAGAGGTGTTTAGAGTTTCTATATTCAGAATTTGGGCTTATGGATCGATGTGCAGAAGAATTTTTGTTCACCAGTGTGTGAACTAGATTTGTGTTGCTTACAGAGGTGTTTGGGAGAAATGTGTTGGCTCCACATTTCTCCATAGTTATTCTTCATGTTTTGTTATTCTAAAGGTGTGTTGATGGTGTTTATCTCTTGCTTGCATCAAGAGGATTTACGGTTTGGTGCTCTAGAAGATGGGTTTTTAGGTTGTAGTGTTTGGCAGTGTAGTCTGGGTGTACAAGTTGTGTACATTCTGAAGGTGTAAGTTGTTGCGAAGGAGTTTAATGGATTTTGGGATGTTAGAGGAATATTCTAGATCATGATGAAATGTGGTGTGTGGTTCACAAGTCGTCCTTGGATTTGAGGAAGCATGTAATTCAAATTTTAATGGTGTTTGCATAGGTAATAATTGAGTCCCTAGTGTTTACACTACATTCAAAGATGTTCAAGTTTTGATGAAGGTGTAGCATGGTGTGTGAGTGTTGATTTGGGTCCCAATTAAGTTTTGTATTGGTCCACTTTTGTTCCTATCCACTACGGGAATGCTTAGTGCCGACCTATTTTGAATTTGTAAAGTGTAAGGTGAGTGTAGTCGACTTGAAGATGTTTTACAAGTTGTGGATGGTATAAATGCAAGGTGAGTTGATGTGAGATGGAGAGTGGAATAGAGTTGAGTGTTGTGATGCAAAATTAAGTGCAAAAGTGTGAAAAGCAGTATGAGCTATAATGCAATATTGTTGAATGTAGTGAGTTGGTAGTATCTTGATTTCGTGAAGGCTACGAGTGTTAGTGGAGCTATTGTGGTGGAATTTATGTTGCATTGAGATTGTGTTCTTTGTGTAACACTCTATCTTCTTTCTTCTTTTTATTCCAATAGTGAGTCTAGGCTGTAAGCTTTTCTAGATAGTGTGTCCTATTATGGAAGTGAGCCTCTTTTTACTAGTTTCACAATTACTTATATTGTGAGCTAATCTTCACAATGGTTTTTCCCTTCTAGGGTTTTCCATGTGAATTTGGTGTTCTCTTCTGTATGGTGTTGTTTCAATTTTTGTTATCTACATTTCATTTCAAACACTATAATAGATTAAGGGTTTAATGAATGCTTCTAGATCTGATCACTGTAGAGGGTTTTAATGTTTTAATTTGATACAAATGATTCACCCCCCCTCAGTTTTCTTGTTCATTCAATAGTGCCATCATCCTTATATTGGGTGTCTAAGCATTCATAACCTCCACATCAACCTTAAAGGTATACAAGATACAAATTTGGCATTCGAATAGTAGATTGTTATATGTTGTATGTAGATCCAATGTATCTAAGATGTTTGGTAATAATTTGATACATAAGTTACATATACCTATCCTACACATGGAGTGAACAACCCATTGTGGGATGCCTAATTATAAATAGATCATTAGGCCTCAATGTTTCATATTGTGTTTGGATGGAAGATAAGAATGAATTCAATAATTATTTTGGACCAAGGGTAGCATTCAACATCATCTTGGATATTTGGGTTGAATTTGTAGGTCTTTGCAAAAAGGATCTAAAGTATGATATGTATTATGAACATTCAATTTCTAGTAGTGTTATGGCTATAGACTTTCTTGATCATCAAATTAAAATTAATATACAATTGGACTTAGATTTTCTAGTTTTTAGATATTGGACTTGTAGTAGTTTCAATAATTTTTAGATTTTAGGACTCAATTAAGGCGTTTGATTTTAAATAAAAGGTTGACTATAATTATATAAATTATAGAATTTGGCTTCTTTGAATAAATGTCCAATGTTTTCTACTTGTCATAAATTGTTTATTCTTTTAATTTTTCAGATATTGATTTTATTCTTTTAGGCCTATGAGCTCTATTGTCCTAGAATATACGACATTATTGTGGATGCAATTGGTCTCATTTGAGAAAATAACACAAACACTAATTGTCATTGCTCAAAGTGCTTTATTGACTCTTAATGGAAAGAAAGTAGTAGACTTTTGATTGTTTCTTGAGCCCTTTAGAGGCAAGATCCTCACTTCCCAAACACTAGTTTCTTTCCAACAATTGACTTCTAATTTAGCTTATGGATTAGAGGCAATAAGTATTTATAAAGCTTGAATCATGCGATAATTCCATAAAATGTAAACATGATACTTGATTGTTTTAACCACATGCAATGAACATTTTCATAAATGAATGAAGGGGCAAAGATAGAGCATCAACTTACATAAGTATAATTGACATATAATAATAGTTATTGTGATGGTTAAATAAGTAGAAACAAAGATGGAATGTATGAACAAATTATGGACAAATATCTCTTTTATACTACATTAAAAATAATTATTTGTTTACTATGGGTTTTATGGGTGTACATAGCTTGGTCAAGTCCAATTTACTCATATTCTCTATAATAAGGTTGAAAGTTGAATCCTAAGGGAATACATAATTAATCCAATATTTAGTGAAGTAGATCTCACATGCCAATGAGGATGTTTTATTTAGGCATAGGCCTCAAAAATCTCACTTTCAAGTTCATATTATGGTGAATCGAGTGAAATTGTTGAATTGTAACACCAACTAAAATGAAACTATTGTAGTTCTTTAATATTTTGGGATATGCAAGACCTACATAATTTGGTTACAAGACATAATAACCCAACCAAAATAACCCTGGACAAAATAACTCAGTCACAATAACCCAAGGACAAAATAACCTAGGGTCATAAATAACCCAAGCCAAAATAACCCGTGGTCAGAATAACCCATGGACATACTATCCCCATAAGAATATAGAGAAAGAAAAACAAAATTTATAAATTACACGGGTTATTCTGTCCATGGGTTATTTTGACCACGAGTTATTATGTCCATGGGTTATTATGACCTTGGGTTATTATCACAGGGTTATTGTGTCCAAGGTTATTACATGGTCGAGTTATTATGTCCTAATACCACACAATTCATGTCCAACAAGTGTCATGGCATAAGAAATTGATGTCTATCATCCTCTTGATCTATACAAACCATTTCATAGTAGCAGTATTTGTAACTCAATGAAAATGGAAGTATTGTGGCTCTTTAATATTTTTAATGAATAGAGCACTTCTATATTAATTTATAAAAAATTATAATATATAATAATTAAAATAATAATGGGTGGAATGACATCACATTCAAAAAGTCCATGTGGGAAAGCTTAGACAAAATATATAAAAGTGGTCAAATAACTATGCAACTAGTGCAACTTGAGTGGGAGGAGGGGGTGGGTCTCTATCAAAGGGATTATTCCAATCATTCAAGAGGTCCTAGCCATTGGGGATTTGGCTCCCAACTGGTAATGATATAATTATCCTATTTGTTTGTTTATTTGTGATTAGTAGAAAAAATATGATTAGTAGAAATAGCTAAAGCTAACCAAGGGTACTTGCCACTGTCTAGCCACCTAGAAGTGTGTCTATCATGAGGTTGGGAAGGAATATAGTATGAATTTGTATCAACAAAAACCAACCACTTCCTCTATGTTGAGTAGAGCAATGAGAGCGGTGCCCAGAAAAAAACACTATGACTACACCTATATATGTGCCCTTAGAAGGAGGACCTCTCCTAGGGTGCCATATGTGCAACAATGCATAGAGCATTTTCCTAGTGCTTGATAGGGTTTTGCAAGTGGGCAATCTCTAGTACAAATTTATTAGCTCGCACTTGAATTTAAAGTAAAACATTAAAACATATCATGGCTTTATAATACATAGAAAAATGATAATCTATATAAGTTCTTATAAAGAAAGCAACATTTCTATCCTACCATATACTAAATAGAGTCTCTATTATGCAATTGTGCTAAATTTGTGTAAATTTAGTTGACATTTTAGAAAAGCCACTAATAAGAATCATGTGTTAGGGGAAATTCTTAAGTAAAAAAGGCTTGAAGAAATCATGAATTTGGATCCAAACATCTTGAACCTAAAGGTAGAACAAAAATGATTCTTAAGAGTTTCTAATGTCCACAATTTTTTTGTAAGGATTAAAATATCTAATTGGATCAAATGAGATCCAATAGGAAGCCCTAGTAAAGAATACACCAAGAAAAATATGCAAGCTTGGATTCCAAAATGGTAAACCAATGCTACTGTTGAGTAACATTGAATTGAAGATTCCACATATCATTAAGCTTTTGAATCATTGGTGAATGTGGAGAAAGCTACGAACAACCTTTGTGAGGCTTATAATTGTTGAAAGGAATATTTGGATATTATTTCCAAACTTTCTACCAAAGTCTACTGCATCTAATTGTTAGGAAAAAGTTGTACACCTTGCACTAGAAAGACTATTTTAATTATGTAAAATAAATATTTATTTGTGGTACATTTTTAGGAGATGTGTTAGACATATTAAACATTTAATTGGGTACACTTGTAAAATTGTATGTGACATTGGTTAGATATTTTTATGTGTGGTTTGCATATTGGAAAAATATTTAATATTGAGGAGACGTAGTACCAAAAAGTAAATGTTGGAGTCAATAGTTTTGTACACTCATGGTTTTGAGGTACACGATTTTACCTTTACCACTCCGTTGTTTTGTGTGAACTTGAATCTATAAAAGCAAGCACATGTTTAGTGGTTGGGTTGGTTGGTTGGTTGACTTGGTTGTCATTGTATTGAGCTCTCCTATTGAGTGCATATGTGAAGCATGACATGAGATGTGTGGTTATATGCTTGGACACATAGAGGATGCATTGGAGAAGCTTGATGTTTCAGAAGTATTCATGGAGACTTTGTAAGTGTATTGTAATATTTTATTGTTGAATAATTCATCGAGTTTGGATGCTTTTGGAGGTTGGTATATCTTGTTTAATCTTGTGGTATTCTATAAGTTTATATGCATGTTTTTCTCTCATAAGATTATGTAGAAAATGGTTTAATCAGCTTGATAATTTCTTCACACCAATTTAGATCATTTGTACATATGAACCAATTCACAACTCAAAAAATAGATGAATATCATCCACCTAATAAATACAAACCATTTCTTTGTAAGAAATGGATATATTGTAGCTCTTCGATATTTTTTGATATATAAGATCTACATAATTTTATTTTATGGGACATGAATATTACAGTTCAAGAAACAAATGTGAAATATCCAGCCAATCTATATATAAACCTCTTTTTGTGAAATATCCAGCTAATCTATATATAAACCTCAGTCAAAAGACATTCATCACTAAAACAATCTGTTATAGAATGGAACGCAAAATGAACTGATTTTTCATTAGCATCTCTATCATAAATGTGAAACCGGAAAGTTCAGGGAGAAGCATCCACATACCTCCACCACCATTCATGATCTTCAACTGCCAGCTGTAAGTAGGTCAATGCAATGATAACTAAGGCTGTCGCAATGATTAGGATGATGAAAATAATGAAGAGGATGCTGTATAATGTGTAGATTTTGTGACCCCATACACTTGCGAATATATAGTAAAGCTCAAAATAGATTACACCAAACGGCAAAAATCCTGCCATGGCCATTTGACAGATAGTCCCTCTGTAAAATGGCAAAGGAGGAATCTTTCTAGGGCATTTTGTGGTGCGGCAAGGAGCTTCAAACTCAGCCTTGCTGTTTTTTCCAGCAATACCACCCAACACAAACAAGGGGGATGCAACAATTGTCCAGATGAGGAGGAGGACTATGATTGTGTCAAATGGAAGTGCAACAGTTGCTTTGTAAGCCATAGCAACCGTATTTAGGAAGCATAAGGTTAAGAACAGAGGCCCACAAAATAGGCAGCCCGTCAACAACTGATTCCTCACCTGTAATAGATGAAAAATGTCGAGTTTTATTCAATAATGTCACATTTTTTGGACTGGTGCTAAATTTGACCATAAAAAATGAAAATAAGAACATACCCAGTTTGATCCCCCCAGTTGATTATAAAAAGAAGCAGCGGTATAACCTGCAATGCCAGATGTAAGAGCATATATGACCACAAGGGCTGTGTGTAGGGTTCCCCTGCTGTACGGATAAAATGCACCTACCAGTGCGAGCATGAAGATGAAGATAACACTGTAATCAACAGATTAAGAGACAAAAATCATATGAATGCAAGAAAACTATGAATTTATTATTTTGGGAAAAAACACTGGAACACTGTTCTGTATTATACTTACAGAGCAAAAAGCTGAGTCCCAGATCCAAGAACAGCACAAAACAGAGACCTGTGTTGAGGATATCTGAAGACATCTCCATGAATATACTTCCATCCTGTTTCGCTTTGATCATCGGTAGACTCCACATCATGAGAATACCTTCATAGCAACAAAACCAGTAGGTTGCCATATAACTCAAAAACTCACTTTAGGATTAAAATCTAACCAAGCGAATGCTACACTAAAATTAATTTCATTGAATCATGGCATGAGATTGCATGCACATTGCACATGTGAATTCCTAATATTTACTTCTGCAAAACTGTACAATCAAGCTATGATTTCTTACTTGACGAAGTCGTTCTTCAGAACACATGTAAATAGAAGCAAGAATCCCGGTCAGAAGAAGAACTGTTACACAAGAAGTGGTAATGGAGAACGAGTGGACTTTCATATGCTGGGGCAAAAATGATGACTTTTGATATTTATCCATCCGCCGTTCAAAAGGAATCTCAGTCTCGCTCCAGTTAACTGAGTACATGAAATCAACTTCAACTTCCCTGTCCTCAGTAATGTCAACTGACAATCTTGGATCTGTGCGAACATATATTTCTATGACACGGTCATTGTTGTAGAGAATTTCAAAGTGTATATGCGTATACAGTAAATATGTAGTGCCATTTGGACGTGGCTTTACTTTTTCCCGATAATTTCCAATAAAGCCCCAAATGGGCAGATCATCATAGTACATCTGAAAAAAATAATCATTTTTGATAGGTTCCCTAAACCTTTCCAAATCCCTTTTTGTGAGTTTCTTCCTGCAAAGGAGTTGAGAATCCTTCTTTTCCCGAAATTCCAACTTGTACAGAGCAAATTGTAAATAGAAACGCCTAGTGAAATGCAGAGCTGTTAACAAACTACAACACTAAGCAAGATCAAATGTGCAGAAATGGTCCAAACCTGGAGCACAGAATGGCAAATCAAAATATTGATATGTTTCACTGCAGGACAAATGGAAAAAGTAGTGAATTAGACACAGGGAATACCATTGAAGGAAACAAAATCTATAACTTCAAATCACGTTGTGGCACTTCCTTCTGTTCTTGACATTGAGACAAAGAAATCACTTATCTTACAGCAGGGTTCCATACAGCCGCACAAGGTAATCATTTGGGGCAGGGATTGATCAAATATTTTAGTTTTAATCTGTTTATTTTAACTATGTGAAGAGGCGCAACCCAAAGCGAGGAGTGTAATGATATGAAAAATGTTGAAAGATATCATCTTGCAGAAACTTATTTTCCATAGATTTTTAATTAAAAAAAAAAATCTCTTAAAATCTTTTACCGTTATCAAAATATAATCTTTTTAAGACTAAAAAAATAAATTTAACAAACAAATTTTAGAAAAGAGAAAGATAAAAAATACAGTTAGATGGTAAATTTATCCCCAAATTTATCAACGAAATTTAAAATTTAGATTTTTTTTCTAATCCTGCCCTACAATAAAAAAAACAACTGGTGAAATTCTCAGAAATTTAAATTACGAAAGCATGCAATTCAAACGCCTACACACAAGTGAATGACTGTTCAATTGAGGAAAGAGAGGGTACATGGTATTAGTGAAGGGGCCGACTTTGTTGGTATATAGTGGCACCTGATCTCCCTTGCTGTATCTGTGATCTGAGGCGCCGCGATTAACTCCGTTTATGACTGCCATAACTACAGTCCAAATCGCCGTCAACTTATTTATGCTCCCCGCCATGATTTTTTGGCGCTAACAGAATGAAACCATACAAATCCTGAGCTTGGAGCAAAATCCAGTTCAGAACATGTCGATGATTTTGAGAAAGAAATTGGGAAGCGTCCGAAGTATCAAACAAAACAAGTCTGCCCGGCAGCATATTCCCTCCAAACTCCAGAACATTTATGGCGGTTTCTGGGGTCAACTTGACTAGGAGTGGACGTAGCAGCTGGTAGCGACAACGTTGACTGTAAATTTGTAGGCTGCACCGAGTAAAATGAGCATTGAAATGGATTGAGATGGATTGATATGTGAGATTTTATATGTTGAATGGTTATGAATGAACTATCAAAGATCAAGTTTGTCGGATTTCAACGTATATCAGCCAAACAATCTTTAGATGATATAAAAGCTTCTTTAATTTATTTTAGAAATTCACATATTTAATTAAAAAGAGAAATAAAATCAACTTGGTTTCTAATAATTTTGTTGGGGCTATGTCGATTTTTAAAGCGCTTTTAGAAGTTAAGTTAAAATATTTTTCTTATATTATTCTATAATTTGACTAGGGTAGAGGGGGCCATAGTAGGGCACATTAACTCTAGGTTTTTAAACTTCATACTAAATAATTTCAAATCAGTCCTAATTTTGTACAACAATTTATTTGGCTACTCACCTCTTAAAAAAAATATTTTTAGGGTCACATCATCAAATATGATGCCACATCAGCGTGTTTTTTGTTGAGGTGTTAAAAAAAGCTCAAAAACCACATAAAATCCAATAGTAGGTAACTAAGTCATGTGAATATGTTTCGCTGATGTGGCATCATATGATTTGTCAGATTATGTACTTTATGGAAAAAAGTGTTTTGCAAGTGGATATTAAGGTGCTCCACTGTGGAGCCCACTCAGGACTACTTATATCCCTACTATTGGTCTTTGCCCTACTATAGGCCCCTCTCCCCTATATTTTTTGTTGATCTTTTAAAAAAATAAGTCTTTCTCCCACTTCCACCAATGGCAACTAAATGAATGTAAGAAAGACATCGACATCCTCTTTAGTTGATCATTTCAAAAATATGCTTTCTCTTGCTTCCACCAGTGACAACCAAATGAATGTAAAAAAGACATCAACATTCTCATTCAACGTTTTAATGTTGTCTAGTGGAGCCATACTAGAAGGGAAGGAAATCATGTTGCTAATTTTTTGGCTAAATCAGTTTCAAGTTGGAATAATATTGAAAGTTTGATACTAGAAATAATCATGATTACCTTATATGGGATTTGAATAGAGCCTTCAATAATTTTCTAAATGTTGACAATAAAGCCTCTTTGAATTCTTGATTCTTGTTGATGTGTTTCTTGTTGGAGTTTTGACTCTTGTGGTGTCTCTCCTGCCAACTTTGTTAAGAGTGATCCCACAATACTGGTTTACAATTTTTGGCCAAATCGGACATTGAACTAATTTTTTTAAATTAAATTTTCACTTTTGGTCACGTATAGTAACTAAACCGTAAGGAATTTGAAGATAATGCTAACTAGTGATTTGTGATTTTGTCTATAGATTCTAAATATTTTTTTTCAAATTTTTTGGAATCATATTGCACTTATTTTTCCATCTCCTTCGAAAACTAGTTTTTAATAGTAAACACCATTTTTAAAGAGTGACATTATTGGCTAACACAATTTTTTTTCTATGAAAAATAAAATTCTAATTCTTTTGAATTTAGATTCATAACTACAATATCTAGTGCATGGAATTAGTTTCACAACATTTCATTGAATATTTTTGTCTTAATTAAGTTTCAAAGTCAAAATAGTTATAATTTAGACATGATTTAATGGCTAAAACATAATTTTTTTGTATGTATCGAAATTGAATTTTATGGTTTTTGTTGGATCAAGGACATCAATATCTAGTGCATAGATATTTTTCATTTTTTTTTGATAATTTGTTGTTTTTTTACATGTGAAGAATAGAGAGCTTGATTTTCAGTAAAAAAACCTATATTCACAAGAAATAAAAAATAAATATAATAATCAAATTAAATTTATTTAAAAGTATACTTTTTGGAAGCTTATAATAAAGATTACATACTTACAAAAAATAAATTTTAAATGAATTCATTTGATCCCCCAAAAGGTAAATCAAAAGTGGTTTTTTATTAGCATTTTGATAGGTGTAAAAGAGACTCCGTTATAGGTATGGTTTAAAACTAGTGGGGTTCTATCCAAGGGAGTTTGATCTAAGGTGATTTGATCAAACCCTCTTCAATTGGAATTCTTTAAATGGACCTTTTCAAGGCTTAAATCATTATATTTTCTTAAAATATGTGATTTTAGGAAAAATAGAATCTCCTAGAAAGTGTAAACCACTATTATGGGATCACCCTTAATCCTTGTGTTAATCAACTTTCCTTTTGGTCGATGTAACACCTCTATAAATCCAGACTGGTAAGATAGCATTTTGATTTTGATTTGATATTTTAAATGTTGAATGTTATTATAATGAGATTAGATATTGTTGATTAAGTGAAAGGTTATCATGATTAGCTATGCTAATGCAATTAATTGATATATATGGTAGTTAACTACAATCAGGATGTAGTATGTGTTTTGGCTATGTATATATGTATATGCACAGGTACACCATTGTATGTGTATGTTACAGGTACCAGGTATCGACTCCACCTGGCTTCATTGGTTTGAACGTACCTTCCCTGACGGTGGTTAACAAGAGATAGCACATTGGCCAACCCTTGACCTAAACCCTTATCGTCATGTCCAGTTGGGTATGATCTATCTTTGATTAATTAGTCCAACCTCGGATACCGTGATTGGTCACATTCCGGAAAACCTTAAACCCCTTATATAGTCGGCCTATGAAGAGTGTTTGAGCTTTTGAGTTAAATTGCATTTTTTCATAAATTTTAATATAAGAAATGCATTTTATATTTAAAAGGGGGGAATTTAATATTTAAAAGGGCTAATTGGGCTTATGTGTATTTTGTTTGACCGTAATTGCATAATTTGTGTGATTAGATTCATTTAGGAAATTGTAAGCATTATTTATTATTTAATTTTAAGTTGTGCTTATAAAAAAAATTAAATTGTAATTTTATGTTGAATGCTAATTTATGCTTGTTGTGCATGTTTTGCACACACGCCCCGCTGTAGGCAGGGACCCCCTTTTTTTTCGCTCCCGACAGGCTGCTTTGCTCCTGTCTTGTTTTGCGTGCCCCATTTTCAAAGCCCAAATTGGTCATGTGCCTTCAAACGATCAAATTCACATGACCAAATTCACCTACTTGGGGTATTCAAATCCGTGGAGAAATAAAGTCGCCCATCCCCTTTCTGTCTTTTGTCTTGTTCTTGATGTTTTGGAAACATCTGTGGACCCTCGTCGGTCCGGTTTCCACATTTTTTACTTTGGGGCCAACTTTTTGGTGGATTTGGGATGTGTTTGGGGTCCCTAAGTGAACTGCCAAGGTTTCATCAACGTTCGATTAAGTTTCAGTGGTTTCAAAACTTTCCCTCTGGAATTCCCTTCATCTTTGGCTGTTTTGGAAACATCCATGGACCCTCGTCGGTTCGGTTTCCACATTTTTGACTTTGGGGCCAACTTTTTGGTGGATTTGGGATGTGTTTGGGGTCCCTAAGTGAACTGCCAAGGTTGTGTCAACGTTCGGTTAAGTTTCGGTGGTTTCAGAACTTTCCCTCCAGAATTCCCTTCCTCTTTGGCTGTTTTGGAAACATCCGTGGACCTCCGTCGGTCCGGTTTCCACATTTTTGAATTTGGGGCCAACTTTTTGGTGGATTTGGGATGTGTTTGGGGTGCCTAAGTGAACTACCAAAGTTTCGTCAATGTTTCGTAAAGTTTCGGTGGTTTCAGAACTTTTCCTCTGGAATTCCCTTCCTCTTTGGCTGTTTTGGAAACATCCGTGGACCTCCGTTAGTCCGATTTCCACATTTTTGACTTTGGGGCCAATTTTTTGGTGGATTTGGGATGTGTTTGGGGTGCTTAAGTGAACTGCCAAGGTTTCGTCAACGTTCAGTTAAGTTTCGGTGGTTTTGGAGCTTCATCCCCCTTTGACTGTTTTGGAACATCCGTGGAGCCCCGGCGGCCCGGCCTCCGGAGCCCGGCCCCTCCGTGGGTGTTTCCGGGACTCCGTCCCTCTTTGGCTGTTTTGAACATCCATGGACCCTCGTTGGTCCGGTTTCCACATTTTTGACTTTGAGGCTAACTTTTTGGTGGATTTGGGATGTGTTTGTGGTACTTAAGTGAACTGTCAAGGTTTCGTCAACGTTCGGTTAAGTTTCGATGGTTTCAGAGCTTCATCCCCCTTTGGCTGTTTTGGAACATCTATGGAGCCTCGGCGGCCCGGCCCCTTCGTGGCCATTTCTGGGACTCCATCTCTCCATGGCTATTTTGAACATCCGTGGAGCCTCGGTAGCCCAGTCCCTTCGTGGCCGTTTCTGGGACTCCATCCTTTTGTGGCCATTTTGAACATTCGCGGACCCTCATCGGTCCAGTTTCCACATTTTTTACTTTGGGGCCAACTTTTTGGTGGATTTGGGATGTGTTTGGGGTCCTTAAGTGAACTGCCAAATTTTCGTCAACGATCGATTAAGTTTCGGTGGTTCTCGAACTTCGTCCCCCTTTGGTTGTTTTGGAACATCCGTGGAGCCTCGGTGGCCTAGCCTCCGGAGCCCGGCCCCTCTGTGGCCGTTTCTAAGACTCTGTCCCTCTTTGGCCGTTTTGAACATTCGTGAGGCCCCGACAACCCGACCTCCGCAGCCCAGCCCCTCTGTGGCCGTTTCTGGGACTTCGTCCCTCCGTGGCTGTTTTGAACTTCCGCTTTTTTTGAAATGGGTCCAATCTTGAGGAAGTTTTTTTGGGCATTCTTCATTCCCCTTTTCCCATGTGCTACAATTGAAAATTTTTGATTTTGCTATGTTTTGTGGGGTCTGGGAACTTCCCTTCCGGTTTGCTGTCCATCGTTCTCTCTCCGCCCCCTTGGGCCCGCATTAATGTTTATATCCAAATGAGCTCCAAATATAAATATTATGATCTTTTGATGATGCATGGATGGATCTAACAAGGATTTTGCAAGATTTGACTAACGTTTTCCTTGATTTACAAAAATACAGGGGGGTGGTCTTGAAGAAGGCATGAAGGAGCTGTCCTACTTCTCACTAGATGATGATAAGCTGTCCACTCGAATCAGGGGCAACCAATCAATTGATGCCAATCGTCGACGGACTCGTTTGATCCAAGGAAGAACACTGCAAACACATCAAGTAAGAAGGCATATTTCAAGCAGTTTTAGCTACAGTAAAAGGGCAATCAGCTAAATGACCAAATTGCTACAGCACCTGAGCACTAGATGACAAAACAGAGAAAATATAATGATGTATTTTAAATTATTGAATATTGTGGGGTAGGTGAAACCCTAATGTAATCAAATCTGGGCCATTCGTTGCAAATTGATCCTAGCCATTCATTCGGGCTTTGGAAAACTATAAATAAGGGTTTGCCCCTTATTTGTAAGGGTTGGAGAACTGATGTAAAAATATTCAACAACAATAGAAAGCAACATTGCATGATTTATGGGTGTTCCTTTTGAGTTTGCTCTTTATGTATGCATGATTCAACTTCCCTATTAGTTTAGGTGTTAGTTTCTTGAATGGAAGTGGTAATGGGGTTTGCTATTTCAGTATTTGATAAATTTTTAGCTCATGTTTTTTGTGATTCATTGATGATGAATCACTTTGCAAAGCTAGTCTGAGCCTCCTTCCTTTATTGCTACAACTTAATTCGATTGCATGAACATGATGTGTGCATGTAATATGAAAATCTGCAGTCCTTAGAAGATTGCACTAATTTTGTGCAACTGTACGTTTCTCTTGGCCAAGCAAAACCCAGTTTAGGGAGTTTGTCTACTATAGGAGCATCCATGATCACTGTTCATTTGTAGTTTCAGATCTAAGAACCTTCTCTCTTCCCTGCCCTTTTTCCTTTTTTTTAATATATACCTTAGGAAAGGTTTATTGCACATTGTAAAGGTAAATCCAATGATAAAAATAGAGTTCAAAACTATTGTTTGAACCTACAGCAAACGCACAACTTTTTCATCTTAGGAACTCCATTTCAAGACCCAACTTCCCATGATTTGTAACTCATCTATAAGTTCGCCTTGTGATTCCAGCAAATCACATCAAATAACTGAGATATTCCAAGCACTGTCAAGACCTAACATTAGAGACCTTAGGATAGTGTTCTGCAATTTGATTGTGGAATATTGTCTTTCAAGAGAGGTAGTACACCTACACACTGCCTGTGTTGAGAAGTGCATAAAAAACACATCAACAATGCTATAAATTGATTGTGTAAATTATAAATTGGGAAAAGAAGAAAATGATATAAATTAGTATATATTAAAAGATAATTCTTAATATGGTTTTTCAAAAAGTGAAATGGAAAAAGGAGTTTAAAAAGGGAAAAGAGAATTCATTTTTACTAAATTGATTTGTTCATTGTGGGAGCAATTGGGCATGAAATTTCATGGGATCAGTTGCATTTAGATAAGAATGGGGAAAGGAAGTGATGGCTACGATTTCATGTGCTCTCGTGGATTGTGTGCAAATATCTGCTCATGTGAATTTCTTGCTTGGGAATGGAGGTATTTTATCATTTCTTCATATTACTTGATTTTAAAGGGTTTAAATGATTCTAAATGCATTGGTAGTATGCTAGAATCATTCTATGACTTTTATTTGGATCAATTTGAGTGTAAAATTTATTTTGTGAAAATTTTAAGAATTTTCTAAATATAGGGCTATCATGCCAAATTTTTAATTGAAGGCACAAATTGTTGTTTTTATGTTAAAAGAGTGTTGTTGGGCACATTTAGATCAAAAGGGTATGCTTACATTTTTTATTTTAAAATTTTAAAATTTTAAGCTTTTTCAAGTTCCATCAATGGTGAAACCTGGTTATTTGTGAAAATTGGGTTTGGCTTAAAACAATGGTTGTTTTTATGTTAAAAGTGTGTTGTTGGTAACATTTAGATCAAAAAGGTATTCTTACATTTTTTATTTTTGAACTTTAAAATTTTAAGCTTTTTCAAGCTTCATCAATGGTGGAACCTAGTTATGTGTAAAAATTTGGACTTTATTTAAAAGTGGAATTTTGATAATATTATTGCATATTATAATAGGGAATGATAGAAAATGTATATGAACTCTTTGAATGGGATCGTTTCAGATCTGTTTGCTTGTTTAAGTTTCCGATTTGCTATTTTAGTGTAAAAATGTGAATAGTGCCGCAAGAGGTGTGAATGCCTTGTATTTTCAGATGTGAATTCCATTGTGAGTTGCACTATTGTTTTGGCTATATTTCCTTATTCACATAGAATGAGATGAACCCTAGGACTAGGTACTAGAGTGAGTCATGGAAGTCATTTATGGTTTATTGGATACCCTTGCATGCCTTTAGTGCTCTTATAGATTAAGGATGGTTGGGAAGACATGCCTGCTCATGGAGCGTGGGACTTGTGTAGTTGTGATTTTTTTTTGTATGAAAGGATTCCAAGTTTCTTTGATGCCATTTCTTTGGGCACATGTTATGACTCTCCCTATGCTTGCACTCGAGCATCTAGATCCTATTTTGAGTAACACCCGGAAGATGTATGTTCCTTCCTCTTTTGGTGTTGGGTTTGAATACTATGTTCATATCTTGTGGAATGACTTGTATCTCATTTAATTCCTCTTATGAGTGATTGACATAGTAATTGTAATGGCTTGTATTTCATTGTTTCCTCTTATGAGTGACGTGTGTGGCATGTGATTTCCATGCGTGAGTAGCTTGTATGACACGTATTCTATGTGTTGGAATGTTCTCTTACTTCGTGTTGATGCATTAAATTCTTTATTTAGTTGCATGAATTCTACTCTTCTCCCTTGTGTGAATTGAATTGCTTTGACATATATGTTAGTTGCCATAATTGGGATGCTTAGCCTTATCTTGAATGAAGTGTATTCATTGTGATTGGCGTGTGTGTAATCCTATACCTTGTGCTTGAATCTTGCTTGAGTGTTTGGTTTGTGTGATTATGTCCATGAGCATGACGGGGTGGACCTACGGGTACCGCATGGTTGGGTGGCGTTGCAAACCACTGTTAGGGACCAGAGATCTCGGCGTGGTGGATCTACTTCGAGTTTGTGCTCCTTCTTTTGTGCTCTCTCGTCTCCTTCTCTTCATGCTTTCTCATTAGTGTAAAGGTTATAAATGTATAATTCAAGGACCTTGAGTCCTAAGATTGTAACTTTAATATTGTTATTGGACCTTCCTCATGAAGGATGTTGTAATCAAATAATATTGAGAATAATGGTATGCTTGATAGACTAGTTTTGGTGACTTGGTGTGGGTGCTGAGCACCTGTTTATTGTTTCCTTTTCCTTTCTAATTGATGTATAACGGTTGAATGAATATAGGAATCTCATTTGGGTTTTAAAATGAATTTAGTATCCTTTGTTATCCATCTCTTATGTGGCAAGCATTTATGCTTGTCTAGGAAGGTTTTGTGAGGGCTTGGGTTGTGTATTTCCTTCATGTTGTAATTTGCAATAGTTCTGGCGCATTCCAGCTTACTATTATTGTTTTGTGTTGTACATCAGAGATTTTTGTATGTGTTATGTGTGTTTTCAGAGCACCGGAGCAGGAAGTTCTGGAGCAAAAGGTTCCAGAGCAGGTATTTTTGGAGAAAAATTTCTGGAGCTATCATGTTTGCTCCTGTTCAAATTTTCTCTAGAGAGCGGTTTAGTCCTCTCCTTTTGGTAGTGCATTTGGCCATGCTTGGCCATGTATGTTTTCAATATATCGTATTGACAACCGCTTTTTGTGTAAGTTATTATTTATGTTTTCAAAAAAAATAATCTTGTCCTCTTTTGGCTCTTACCCTTCAGGGTTGCGTAGCGGAATGTTACAGTCTATTCTTTAAGCATAAATAATGCAGGAGCATCCAGACTCACACACAATCCTACATCAACCAAAAAGAGATTCTTTGTTTATGTTTTTGTTGGTTCCTCATTGTTTTGGCTCACAAGAGTTGAAGACCCAAATTATGAAGAATTTATGTGTTCATGGAAAACTAAAGACACTATCTTAAAGAGGAGCCAAATGGGTACTCACATCTCAAAATTGGATAAATTTGGATAAAAATTGGACAAGTTATGGAGTTACACAATTTCAGTTTGCATCTGCTTTTGCATAACTTTCAGCCTTGTTTGGATCTCCCTCAAATCCCCGCAATTCCTTATATCACTAAAATTCCTATAAGACCTCCTTCTGTAAAATTTCCAACCTCACTTGGATGCCTATTGAACCTCTGCTAAATCCTTTTGGACTTCATTCTTTCGCCAACTACAAAAAATTTCTTCCTTATCGCTTGTAGAATTTTTAGCTCCATCTAAACATGTGCAAGAACTTAGTGTACATCCCAATTCATTCCAAAGCCTTCTATCTTTTTGTATTCTTAATGTTGCTCAAATCCTCACAAAAGCCATTGGACCCAATTTTTCTCCAAATTTTGATGTTGTGGAACTTTACCTTACATTTGGACTTGTCTAGTTACCCTCCATTTTCCCACAAAATCCTTCTACCCTCAATTTTCCACAACTTCATCTTAATCTATCATTTTCCCCACAATGTTTAGCTAGCAAAATTCCCTTACGAAACTTCCCTTGACATAAAAACATTCCTAATGGCTTACATTTATCCATAATATCTTGATGGACATGATTTCTCTACATGCATGTCTTGGTGGAACCCCCTTAGATTTTTGTAATTGCTTCAATATGACAATAAATTTTTCGTATGGTAGTTTTATGACCTACAAACATATTATGGAGGCCTATGGGAACTTGCCAAGTACCCCATCGCTCCAAGACATGGAGTGGCCACCACCCTTTTGCATATTTGGCATTAAATTATGATATCAATTGAGGTATAAGTCAACATTCCTCGTAAATGAGATTTGCATAAAAGGGACTTGGGGTTGTAAGAGTTAGAATTTAGTAAATAGAGTAGTCAAGTGCTTCAATACAAGTTTTCCAAAAGACTTTTTGAGTTTATACTTGAAATTGTAAGACTTTGAAGCTAAGGCATGCATGAAGAACATATAGTTTATGTTAGAACACTCTTGTTGTAATAGTTCATTTGCACATAAATAAAATCTAATTTATTTTGCTGTTTGAAGTTCTAGATTTTTTTGCCCAATTCAATAGTGTGTTAAGGTCCCTGAATCTCAACCTGCACTAATAAAAGTAAACATTACTTATGATATTCATAATATGAACAATCTTCAAGGTAATAAGGGATTATACCTTGTCTGTAGGGTTTGGAGGGTCTCTCCTATCAAGTACTAATTGCTTATCATCAGTCTATCTTGATTTTCAAGATTTTTTAGAATTGATGTATTAGGAGTGTTTTTAAGACTAGCAAACTCACTTGTAATCAATTTTTTTTTAAATATTTTTTCTTTTATATTAAAAATCAATTAAACAATCAACATATAACTAATTGAATATGCACTAATCAAATCTGAATTAACGAGGATTTCTTTGTTCTATAGTAAATACTTTAATTATCATTAAAAATAATAAGTAATAAATAATAAAAATAATAGAAAATATACAAATTTAAAAAAAAAACCTAAAAAAGAAGATTACAACTTAAATTATCTTACAATATCTTCTCCATAGTAGACTTCAAAAGCTCTTTTTTCAATAACCTACCTTCCTAATAAATAAAATCCCTACTTTAAAATGGGTAAATTCTTAATTAATTATCTATAACAATTACATTTTGTTGGACTACAAGACCACTAAGAGGGGGGGTGAATTAGTGGTCTAATGAGAAACCAAATTTCAAAACTTAATTCATTTGTATTATGCAAAGAGACCCATTGAATACACTTCAAACAATATAGATATTAAATGTTGAGGGAGTCACAATGATATGGAAATTAGAACATAATACTTGAACAAAGATGAACAATCAAGCACAATATAGCAAACCATCAAGAGGAGACATAACACAAGTTTTATGAGTGGAAAACTCTAAAGGGTGAAAAACCACTTTGAAAATAAGTTTCATTAAGCCTTACTAGTTAAAACCTTGTTGATTACAAATTTCATGCCTTACTGACAATACGACAAGCCTTGCTGGCTACACTATATGCCTCACTGGAAAAACAAGACTCACTGGAAAACTAACTTGCCTCACTAGTTAAACAATCTGCCTCATTGGCAAAGCCTCACTAGCTACTCAATCTACCTCACTAGCAAAGCCTCACTAGCTACTCAATCTGCTTCACTGGCAAAGCCTCATTGGTTGCTCAATCTGCTCACTGGAAAATCATCACTTCAGAAGAATTAAACAAAGCTCAGAGGGTTACTTTTTTTCTAGACAAACCACTACTCTATCTTTGCATCACCAAAAACTTCATCTCCCTTATTCACATACAAACATTCAAGACATAAATCTTCCTTGAATATATGAAGGATAACTTCTTTACAAGATTCCACTCATCTCAGCAAACATAAACTGAATTTGATCTGATGCCAATATGAATGAAAGAACCTTAACCTCTACTCACTTCATGTCTGTAACCTTCTTTGTATGCACAAATAGAAGACACAGTGAATGACACTCAACCTTAGACAACTCACATTAACATCAATCATACCATTGTTAAACAACTTCACATATACTGTCCTTTCTTCAAAAATAAAGCCAAGTCACTGACTAATTTTAGACCATATTTTATCATTGCATAGAAAAATAAACACATTTTATGCATACTATCACACAGAGACATAATTAGGCATTTTATGCTCTATTATTTCAATCTCTTTCCCCTTTGTATTATCTATACACAAACATGATATTGTAACCTTCAAAATCTTTTTCATCAAGCCAATATCTCAGTTGAAACCCACTAAATCCATTGGAAATCATAAGTGATCATGTTCAGATCACACAAAGTAGCATACTTCATGAATACAATCATAGAATGTTGTTTTTCATGTCTGCATCACTATGCTTATTAACTTGACAAAAACAAAGTATCAAGTTTTTCAATTCACTCCCACAAAGTAGTGACTTCAATCACATTCCAGACAATAAGGTCACATTTAGATTACCCTAAACAATGCAGAGGATACAGTGATACAAATGCATCATGTATAATGTTATTCAATTTTTTTGTTTCATGTATATTCTACACACACGTGGTATCATGGTCTTGAATACCTTCTCACCAAATTTATTCCATCTTCCAATCAAAACCAATACAAACCCCTGACCGTTGATATTCAAAAAGATTTTCAAAACTAGAACATTCTCCTCCTATAGATTGGTGCCATAAATGTAACCATTTACCTTTTCATTTTCAAATAGTTACAAAACAACACCTAAATCAGGTGACTATTAGACTCCTGTCAAAGTTTAAACCTCTGGGAGTAATCATTCAACAATTTAAATATAAGCCTTTGATTTTATCTTGCCGCCACTGCCAACTTTAAATAGCATCCATTAATTTTCATTCAAGCGATATAAGCTAAAATCACAACCTACTCAACCAATTACACTAAAAGGAAGGGTCAGTTAAAGAATGGTTTTAAACCCTTAAAAAAGTTACTTAAGTGACCTTTAAACTTCTATCACTAGTCAATGAACAAACATAACAAAAAGTAACTGTTAATAGCTTTGCACAAAAAGCTTCCATTTAGGGTTTTAGAAACAATATTTCCAACAATGAAAGAACCCTAATCAAATTTAAACCTCTGATATGATTACTCTCTAACCCTTGATATTCACCATATACCTTTGATGTAGAATATCATGCCTTTGAAATGGAAAAAGAAGATAAGCTTTAGGGTTATCTCAGCCTTCAACATTAGGGTTATCTCAACCTTCTTTAGTCACACCTTTAAGCAAACCTCTTCCATTGGATACATTTGACAAGTATTTATCAATACCACTTTTGCATCACTCTGACTGAATGTCAAATACCTTTGACATATCAAATTACTATGAAAAGAGCCACACCATCAAGCATCAACATAGTACCTTTAGACATCAACCCATGAGATGAGTATCAACATAGTACAAGCACCATGAGATGAATATGAGTGATCAATAATTACTTTATCCTCAAGCAATACTTTGACAATACTTTGAATGATCAAGCAACTTTGTGATACTTTTGCATCAACAAAGTACCTTAAATCATGACATCAAGGACCTTGTACTAATAAATGCATCAACATCAACTCCAAGCCCAAGCATAAACCCTTTGACAAGAGCAACATGAACTTCAACTATTGACATCAATGACAAACATCATGCCAACATATTTTCCATAAACAACAAGATAGAGTAGAATTCATATTTTTTAAATGAAAGTAAATTGCAAAAAGTCTTATTGTTAATTATGTATTATCTTTTCTATCTTTTAAAAAATTGAACGTTTTGATTTAAAGGAACTTATTTGTGTAAACTTCATGAGTTATTTTCCCCCACTTGACTCTATGAGAATAGAAAGTTGGAGTTCATTAAATAAAAGCTCATTAACCAATAAATATTTATCATAGTACTCTTTGCTTATAATTATAGAATTGTTAATTTGACATCATCCATTTCCCAAAAATAGGGATCGACTACATATTCTTTTGTTCTCTCTTCAAACCCAATGATCTCAATCATTGAGACAAGTAGGTGATGTCTCCTACATGAAACAACCACCACAACATTAATTTTTCTACTCACATGCTACACCATAGATGTATAAATTTGTAAAAAAAAGAGACCCATTTTTCATGATAATAGGATAACATGCATTGCAAATCAATAGGTTTTTAAATGCTTGATTGTTTGTTCACAAAATGATTATGCAATTGATAGTGTCGAGACATTATTTCAATGCACAAATAAATTTAGCATACAATTATTTATCATAAGCATCATACCTATTATTGGTTTCATTTATCTTTTCACTAAAATAGGAAACATGATTGCCTTCTTAACTCAATATCCCACCAATTACTTCTATTGAAGCATCACACTCAATGGTAAAAGACATTTTAAAGTTTAGTAAGCTAAGTATTGGAGCTTTTGACAACTTCCTTTTAAATTTTTCAAAACTTCTCTCAATCTTCTTGAGTCCATGAAAATGACTTCATGTTGGTGCAATTAATCAATGGAGCACTTACCCCACTAATATTTTTAATGAAATTATAAAATTTAATTAGTCATTAAAAAACCCTTATCTTTGTTATGCTTTGAGGGATAGGTCATTCAAGTACAACCTTCATCTTTTTTTGTGTCCATATGATCATTTCATTTTTTGAAACCATATTTATAAAGAAAACCAACTTGTCTCTAAAAAATAATTCTTTTCAATATTTATAATTATTTTTCGCACTCAAAGTAAATCAAGCATGGCTTCCAAGTGACCCATATGCTCTTCCATGTTTCTACTAAAACTAAAAATATCATAAAAATAAATTATAGAAAATTTACTAATATATGGTCTAAATAATTGGTTCATGTGGTTTGCATAAAAGTGGCAAGGGTATTAAATATTTCAAATGACATCACCAACCACTCATACAAAAAATCCTTGGTCTTGAATGTTTCCTTCTATTCATCTCCTTCCTAAATCTAGACTTGATGATAGCCACTTCTCAAATCAAGCTTGGACAAAATATTAGCATTGGCCTAGTAATTTAATATATCATGCATTCTAAGTAGTGAATACTTATGTTTGTCTTTGTGTTTGTTAGTTTTTTTTGGATGATCCTTATTATTCTCGAACTAGTGCAAGGATACAAATAAAATAAATTTGTTGTAGCATTCATGTATTTGTATCTCCATTCTTCTTTATGTGGTGAACATTATTGACTTGTGTTTCCTTTTGGGAATGATGCAAGGCATTGAGACATTTAGGTCTCTTCCATGTTGAACCAAAAGTGTATATGTTGTCTTCATGTGTCATTCCTCCTTTGTGTTCATAGTTCTACAAGTATTTGAGGAATGATATAGATTATGAGTATAATCATCTTATATATTATCTATTGTCTATACTAACCCCAAATCTGTGGATCCCTTATGTACTATTTGTTGTCTTGTTATGTGGTTTTGTTTTAGGGGTAATCACTTGTTATGAGTTATCTTTATTGAGAATGTATCATTGGCATAGGGTTTTCCAATAAGCTTGCATGGCTTGTCATGTTGCATATCTTATTTTTACTCTACCTTAAAGGTAATTGATCATAGATGGTGTTAACAATTAATTTAAGGTGGGGGCATGTATTCCATTATTTGATTCACTTTGTTCACATGCGTTAAGCTAGGTGATGTATTTTTGGCATATTAATCTTTTTTAGCGCCTTATCAAAATTAATGGGATTATAATTCTTAGTATGGTTGACATGAGAATGTACCCAACGAATATCAAACTTCACTAGTCCTTGTGTGTATCTCATTTTATATAGTTGTAGAAACTCACCTAGAGAATATCCAACTTCATTAGCTTGTGTAGTTTCTTGTCAAAGCTCACTTAGTGAATATTAGACTTCACTAGCTTGTGGTGCTTTAGTTCATAGATCACCTAACATATATTAGACTTTGTTAGCATGTAGCTCATTGACTCCTTGGATATGGATCCTAGTATGATTTTTGTGGAGCTTACTAGTTCATGATTCTCATACCCCCCTTTACATTATGTTTGCACCATGTAGTGTTTTTATTTCATTTGTATGTGTGTATTATGTGATGTGTGTCTTCATCATGTATGCTTCATGTTTGTCATGCTACATTGTACTTCATATGTGTGTTCCTTTTTCCTTACATTATCTTTCCATAAGATATTGAATCTTGGGGCTAGCACATCCCTTAGATTCAATGGTGTCCTCTCTTTAATATTTGGATAATTGAACCCTCCTTGGCTTATCCATACTCTATTATAATTTTGAGCATAAGTTCATACTCTCACTAAAGTGGGGGCTAAATGTAGCATCAAAAATTATCACTCTTGACAATTTCACACTAGGTTTGGCTCCTCCCTATGTGCTTTGACCTAATTATATATCTAATAATGCCCATTTTATGGATATCTTCAAAAAATTAAAATATGGGAATAAAAATAAGCATTTAATATTTACCCTCGATTTTTAAGGTATAGACAAGGATGAGTCTGGACTAGGGTTCCCAATGCCCTTGTCCAGTCCTTTTTTACCCCAATTTATTTTATTATTTAAAATTTTGAATTCATTTGTCAAGGATATCAATATTTTATTTTTAGAAAATTAGAAGAATTGAATATAAATACAAATCATTTCCACCATTTTAATCCTATAAGTTTTTGGATAAATCAATTAAGATTATTATTGAGCACTCAAGAGAAGAATTAGCAGTTATAGAAACATTTACTTTAGTCAAGCATCATGTTAGCCATGAATCATGTTTTCATGTGATTTTGTTTATATGTTTTATGTTCATTTGTTTTATAAGTACTAACACTTGCAAGACTTCAAAACAAGCATCAATTTCTCCTTGAAGGTGACGAGTACATGACTTCAGTCCATCAAGGAATGCATATGTGAGTGGTGAGTTGTGGAAATAGTCAAATTATCACTTGTTTATCATTTAGCCTTTGTCTAAATGAGGGTAAGCTCTCTTCTTACATCATCATAGTCATTGTGGAGGTAGAAATACCAAAATGACATTTGACTTAGGTAAGCCCCTATATGACACAACCCTTCCCCCTCTTTCATGTGTGCAATTTTTTATATCTAAAGAAAATTGGAGGAAGGTTTAAGACTAATTTCTCATTCATGCATCCAAGCCCTACATGTTGCCAAATCAAGGAAAGTGGATTTTATCAGCAACAAATAAAGTTTTGATAGTGACCCTGAAAATAAGGACTTGCAGATAAAGAGTAACAAGAGTGTGAAGTCAAATTTGGGATAGAAGTAATCTAGACTAGGGCACCCAGCACCCATGTCCAACTATTTCTAACCCAAATTTATATGTCAGGTTCCTCTATGTCTTCCTTCTGCTTTTCTGGAATCTGTTTATTTCTATCTATTTTGTATTCTTTTGAAATCTTAACAATTCGTTGCATTTTCATAATTAACCTAGGAACATCATTGCATAATAAAATTCAATTAGTTAACAAACAATAAATCAAAACAAAACATCATCATCTTCTACACACAAAATATTAAAACCCTGATCCACCATTATGGTTCTTCCATTGAGGTTTGTATCCAAGTGGATATTGAGATCATTTTTAATCCTTTAAATGTCCTTAATTGGAAGAAGTGTGATTTAGGAACTAGATCCTTTTTCTAATCAAACATTTTGGTGAACTTACCTATTTTTAAACTTAAAATCTTTTAAAATATGAAACATATCATTTTAAAATTTGAGTATAATCTTAGGTTTTGTGTATGCATACATAATTTTCGTAAATATATTGAAAAAGTTTAAAATTACATTGTATTTTTCATTCAAAAGACAACTAAGGTTAATTTTAGTTGTTGCAAAAAAAATGTACCTCATAATTACATTCAAATATTTGCATTGGGCCTTGTAAAATCTAAAAGTGTTTAAGTGATCATTTAGGCATATGCATATAGTGGAAAAGTGAAAAATTGCATGCATTATTGTATTACACAACATAACCACAATTTTGTACATTTTTGGAAATTTTCTTATTCTCAAACCTGAACAATTACATAATAGGAACCTCAAACAATGTAGAACACATTCAGATCTTGGAATTAGTAAACTTAACTCACTAGTCTAGGGAATCTAGTGCCCTTCTCCAATCAATTTTGACTCAAATTCATATCATAGTTTTTTTTATGTGTTTCCTATGTTGTTTTGGCTTTTTATTTTGCAAATTGTTTCATTTTTTGTGACTGTGTTTTGCATCTCATATGAGCTTCACGAATTGGTATCCTACCACTAATACCCTATGAGATGTAGTTTCAGACTTATGGCCTCCAACACTACAAACACAACCATTGTGGAGCTTGAGTCCTATAACTCTTTCACACAAGGTATTGCATCTACCCAATCCATTTTGGATTCCATCCTTCATCCTATGTTACCTATGACTTCATCGAAACCTAAACAGTTTCATTTTTAATTGTAGGTTGCTATTTCCCATATTCTTGAAGAGAAACTTAAAAAAATGGATAAGGATTTAGAAGGTCTCCAAGACTTCCTAAGTACTGAGCCTTCAACTAGAGAGATAGTGCCTATTGTGGAAAACTTTAGGAAACTTATCAACGATGCCCAAGGAATAGAAGTGTTGTGCAATCTAGATCGCATAGTAGATGCTAACATTCCTATGGAAGCTAGTTGCGCCCAAGCATTCACCAATGCTCAAAACCAAGTGGGAAAACAAGTTTCCTCTCCCACAATCATGCCTTCTATTCCCACATTTACACCTCTAGCCATAACATCAACAATACAATATACAAATGGTATAAACCCAAGCTTAGGGATTCCTAGTGGGAATCCTTATAGTTTTTCACCATTACCTATCATAAACATGCAAAATAATAACCCACCTATTATTCATACTAGTTCACCATACTTGACAAATTCTCAAAACATGTCACTTGATGATCTAGTGATAAATCAACTTTTAATAAACATGACATCATTTCAACAACAAATTTTAACCTTAAATTAAAATCAAAACAATGGTAAACCTCCACAACACCTCACATGTATCATTTTTCATCCTCAAAACACCTATACCACAAAACATTGAAATGCCCTAATTTGAAAATTAAAATGGTAAGGGACATCCTAACAACCATGTGCCAAATTTTACCACATTACATAGTGACTTTATATTTAAAGATATGCTCCTATAAAAACTCTTTCCTGGATCATTGAAATACATGACCTTGGAATGGTTTTACTCGTTTCCAAAAACTCAATAACCTCATTCACACAACTTTTTAGCGCATTTCTCCAATATTTTCAAGCAAACATTGATCCTCAAGTGATGTTAACAAATTTAGTGCATTATAAACAAGGGTAATTAAGGAAAAGATAACCGACTTTATAGGATGACACCAATCACTTTAATCACAAATCTCCTATAGTCTCCTCGATGTTGACACTCAATGAGTGTTTATAGGAAACTTCCAACCTAGTATTCAAGAGAAGATATTATTTATGAAATATCCATCTTTTACACACTTGTGTACAAATATTCATGATTATCAAATATCAATTAGTCAATATGAAGGCACACCTTCATTGACTCAGATTGGTCAATCCAAAGCTATACCTCAAAACAATTATCAATCATTCAAAAATAAACATAAAACCTCATTAAGATAAACACCCCTCAAACCCCCAACTTCTATAGGAGATACTCAAAGATCTCCTTGGGAAGAGGTTTTGTGATAATATATGTTATTTTATCCTTAGTCTCAACATAATTCAACTTTACCTCCTTGTTTGCAATCTTTTCTCTCAAAAATGATAATTGCTATATTATTTCTCCTTGAATGCATCACCAAATTCTTAGAGATATTTATAGCACTAGTATTATCACAAAGAATGGAAATAGGTTCATCAAGTTCTATTTTTATCTCTTTCAAATTTTGATTCATTTTTTATGCTTTTGTCAAGAAAGTAAAGTAATTAGTATGTTTAATAGACTTGTGTGTGTTGCTATATCGAGATTATGTTCCTAGACCTTAATGACTTCCAAGAGGAAGTCCAATCTAAGGGGAGGGGGATGTGAGGCCTAGCCCCGTTTATAACTTTTGAGACTTCATAATAAGTTCAATTATGCTAGATTAGTGAATCATTCATTTCATTGACCATATTATTTAAATATGAGATAACATTGGAATTATTAATGAAGAAATTGGGTAAATCTCTACTTTCATTCTCTTAGAACATTATGACTAAATGAGTATGTGTAGGTGAGAAAGTTATATAAAATCAAGTTCTTAAGGTATAGGAGACCATTAGGGATTGTATTCAACTACATGTTTAATGTTCTAATTGTTAAATGACTTAGTTCAAATTGTTATTGTAGTAAATGTGTCTTGCTAAATGCAAATTGGAAAACCCATTGGGAATGTGTGCAAGCATCATGAGAGGAGAAATTTAAATTGATATGAGAAAAGGAATAAAGTGAACCTAACTTTAGTACAAGTGATTTTCTAATGTCTTTTAGGTTTCTTGAAAAGTATAATAATTGGGAAGGAAATAGGACCTTTGAAGATAGCAGAAAGTTCAAAAGAATTATTGGTTGAACATTAGCGATGGTAAACCAGGATAATTTAACTGACAAAAAACATACTTAAGGAGAGTTAACAAGATAATTTATATGTGTTGGTTAGCAAGTCGTAAATGATATTTAGTGATCTAAATGATTGTTCAAGGATCTATTAAATAGTGTAGTTCAACAATTCAATTAAGGTTAGGATTGTGTTATTGTTATAGATAGATTTGAATTCTTGTCCTACATCAAAGAAGGTGAAACATAGAAAAATGGGTGAACATCAAAATGAGATGGGGGAAAAATGGGGTGATGCACCTATCTTTATTATTTCATTAGGAAAAAGAGATCCCCTAGGATAAGATTGGCTTTCAGCCCTTATGTGAGTCAACCTTAATGGAGATCTTGATGTTTTCCTTATGATTGAGGATGAGGTAAATCAACTTGAAAAACACTTTTGGAAGATAAATGAAAAATACTATATGAATCCAATTATGCAATGTAAGACTTGAATCATCAATTTAAAGCATAACAGAAACATAAACAATCAACTTCTGATAGATCTGAGATGAGTAAGAATTTATGCACCTATCACCAAAATCTTTTTTTGAGTGTGGACATATTTTCCCTAGGGCGAATGGGGTCTTGCTATAGGGATCCAAAATTTGTCTTGACAGTCCTCTGCTCCTGGATTTGCACTCTTGATTTCTTTGTATCTCACAGTCGAAAAATCAGAAATAAATTCTACAAGTGAGTTTATGTGGCTTGACAATTTTGATGACAACTTTGACAACTTTACAAATTTTCATTTTCGATCAATCTCCAATCCTTCTTCACCTGCAAATCTGCAAACACATAAAGAGGGGAAAAAAATTGTTTTTGGTGAATGGGGGTTCGCCTTGGTCAAACCTCATTTTGGTAATTAAACCTAGAAATGAAATGAAACATGAAGTAAAGGAATTATGAATGAACAATGCTATGTTGCAACTCATCAAACCCTTGAATAAAAACAAGTTTAACACATCTCTCCAAGTTCTTGATCTTGCATGAAATGGCTTGATTGTATGTTGATCTTGATGCTTGAATCTTGACTTGAATGCTTGAAACCTACATCACAATGTTAGCTCCAAAAACATGCATGAATGAAGATAAATTTGACATGATGTCTAAGATCTTGAATGATGCAACAAATGATTGATAAATCTTCTCTTGAATGCTCTTGACAATAATCTTAGTCTTGTGAAGTCTCTCAAAAATTTATAGGATTTGAATTGATAAAAGACCTTGTATTTATAGGTAAATTTATAATTTCCTGAAAATTAAACATCAAAGGCCGACAATTGTAAATTGAATTTGAATCATAAAAATGCCACCAAAAACATATTAAAAATTGGGTTCCTAAACTTAAGGAGGACCCATTTGGGAAAATGGGTCCTAGGACCTAAATATAGGACACTCCAATTCCAAGGTAATTTAATTAATGTTTGCAATTTTTTAATACAAGTTTCCCTTTTGGAAAATGGGATTAATTAGGCTTTTAAATGTATAATTGGGCCAATTAGAAGCCTAATCAAGTCCAATTTATTAAGGGACCCAAACATAGTGAGAAAATGTAAAGGTGTACATTTTCCAACTACATTTAGCCCCCAATTTAGTGAGAGTATGAGCCCTACGCTCAAACTCACACTAAAGTAGTCAAACAAGCGTCAAGAGAGGTCTAATTGTACAAATATTGGAAAGATAAGACAACAAAGGTCAAGGAGGATGATCAAGCCCCCAAGATATAATATCTCATGGTAAACCAACAAAGGTACAAAGAAAGACATATCTATGTTAAATATGTAGTAGCAAGACAAGATACACAAGCATACAATGTCAAGATTGAAAAGAGGAGAGAAGATGTGGATCAAGCCTCAACCGTTTATCCAATAGGAATGGATCAAGCCTTAGTTTTTTTTCCAAAAAAATGTTCACCAATGGAGACTCATTTTCCACTATGCAAACAAAATATACCCACATGGGCTAGTGAAATCCATTGTCTACTAGGTGAGCCCCAAAAAGTGGCTAATGGGAAAGTCATGTGAGGTCTACAAGCTCCAATGTACCAACCATACCAAATTTATACCTCCTAATAACTTTGATAAGGTACCACGGAAATGGTCACAAGGATAGCAAGGTGTGTTATGCTAGGCACTCATGAAAAACAAGGCTCAACTAGCAAGCAAGTTATGTTATGCTTGGTGGCCATGAAAAAATAAAGGCTCCACTAGCAAGCAAGTTGTGTTATGCTTGGTGGCCATTTTAAATACAATAGGATAGGATATTCAAAGGGGTTTTTCTTAGTTCATGAAAGGTCTTACCTTAGAGAACATCATGCATGACATCACCAAAAGATGACTAGTCGATGATAACAACTTCACAACTTAGGGCATGCAAGTCATAACATCACCACTAAGAGGAATGCCATATGCCAAGAAAGGTCATGCTCTTAAGGAACATCAAACCAAATGTCACCACCAAGAAGACACATCGCGTGAAGTAAGAAGACCACACTTTGAAGTGAACAATGAGTGGGGATGCATCTACCCTCACTTTAAAGAAATTTCTAAACACCATGCTATGAGCAATTACTTTAAAGTAGAATAGAATAAATACTAATACATGAGAGCTTTATTCTGAAACACCTATGTAAAACATATGTTTCCAATACAGAGCTATGTCATGAAAGGAGAGTTTCCCCCCATATGTAATCCTAAGATAACACATAAGGGATCCATGGATTTGGGGTCAACATTTGTCATTGTTGCAATGATGTAATCGAGCTCAGAATCGTCATCATTCCCCAAATTACTCATGGAACAATGAGAAAAAAGGAAGAATGACACATAAAGAGCGAAAACAAAGAAATTTTTTTGGGTCAACATGGAAGAGACCTAAATATCTCGATGCCTTATTTCATCCCTAAAAGAAAAATACAAGAGAAAATATAAATAGTTACGATAGATAGAAGAATGAAGATACAAATAGAATAATGTCACGACATTGGTTCCTTTGTATCCTTACACCAACAAAGTGACAAGGGTCATCCCAAGTAGGCTCACAAACATATAAAGACACATCAAGCAACACTATACATGGGATCACATTACACACATGCAACCACAAAGAATATGAAAAGGAGACAAAGAAATACTAGTATAGCACATGCAAGCCAACCTATAGCAAGTCATCCACATACCAATCTTGTCCATCATATGTGAAAGGTGGACAACTAGCCAAAGGGACAACAAGCATCAAACTAGGACAAGGATTACCTAACCCCTTGCCCCCACTAAGTGCAGGACGAGGATGAGCTAAGATAAGTAATTAGAATGTGCTTAGGATGCTATATAGAAATGATTTGCAATAAATGTAAAACATGTAACAGTGAGTATGATATGATCCTACAACTATCACAAGGCAAGGAGTAAAGTGCATGTATTTTAGTTAATTACATTAATAAAATCATTTTCATAGATCAATCGTTGTTAAAGAAGACACTCATAAGTAAGATCACCAAGAGTCCTATGAAATGCATATTAATTCATGTTTGTACTCGTTTCCTTCTTTTTTTTTCTTTGATAGGTGGCAAGTAAATCAATCCTAGATTGAGGAGTTGATTCATTTTTCATTCAGTCTCTGTTGTAGTGTGTAAGAATGGTAATTCCTTAATCTTATAGGGCTTAGATTTCTTACTTGTTTGGGAAACTTCCTAAGGTGGAGGTGGGGGAGGATGATCCAAGGTGACCCTATCATCCTTGTGAGGTATTAATTGGTCTCTTGAAATTATCTTGTGAAAGAGAACACCTTTTCCCTTAGGAGATGTGCAAGGGGGGGGAGATCTTGATATCCTAACCCCTTGGTATCCTCGAATGGTACTTGCTCTAATAGTTTGTGGATTTCATGCTCATTTGTTATGTCATATCCTTGTTATTTAAAATCTTAAAGCCTTGACCATAACTTTCTTCTAATTTAATTGGTGTATCAGTAACTCGATGAGTATAAGACAGAAGAGTACCATTTTTTTCCTTGTTAACAACTTCGTTAATGATTGATGGTTGAGGCTTGATTTATGCTTCAATTTCAAGATGTAGGAGGTTGAACATATCAAGTGATGGGATTATAGGTGGTGTGTGCATGGATGGATAAAAGGATGCATTTTTCTCAAGATTGTGTAGGGAGTCTTGTATGAATTGTTGCATGTTATCTTCATCTTGACCTAATATTTCCACTTCATAGGGGCATTCATTAGGAGGTGAAGGTTCATGAGTAAGTTCAATTTCATTAGGTTATCACCAAACACACAACTTGAAACATCTACCAAATATCTCAATGACATCCATAATTTACCAAAACACATGTTCATGATGAAATTTAATGCAAAGTTTCAGATATGATGTATGAATATTTTCTTATTTTTGAATGCAAGATACTGAAAATGACTTGTTTTTAATGCCAATTTTGATTTCAAACAATGCACTTGATTTGACCAATTGAACCTAATGCAAACAACTACAAATTTTTTTGATTTCTAAAATTGAAACACAAAATTAATTGCAAAATAGAATGAAGCAAACAAAGACAAATTATTGTCTAAAAATTTGAATAAGTACCTGTATAGGGATTGATTTTCCCTACGGTGAATGGGTCCCAGGTCAGGGTTCTGAAAAATCAAAGTTTGAATTTCTTGCTTAATGCTTGAATTTCCAGTTTCAAGTTGCAAACTATGGTTTCAGTGACAGAATTCTCCAAATTTAGGAGTCCTAATGCAAGTGAAATTAGTGACAAATGATGAACAAATTGACACTTTTTGAAATGCAATTTTGACCAAATTTGTGAATGTGAATGACTGAAAATACACTAATATGCAAGTGCTATGCAAAATCAATGTAATATGCATGCAATTTTTTTGATTTTTCATATTTTAAATAATGTAAAATACAAATTTAAAACCCTAAATGAGATGAAGACATGAAATTTTAACAATCGTAAATGAAATAAAAACTAATGAAAATCCTAGATCTAGGGTTTGAATGGACTCCAAATCAAAAAAATATAGTGCAAGAATGTCGAGTTCACTAATATGAAACATAGAAAAAAGGGTTCATCAAAATGAGATGGGGGGGAAATGAGGTGTTGCACCTATCTTTCTTATTTCATTAGGAAAAAGAGACCCCCTAGGATAAGATTGAATTTCAGCCCTTAGGTGAGTCAACCTTAATGGAGATCTTGATGTTTTTCTTATGATTGAGGATGAGGTAAATTAGCTTGAACAACACTTTTGGGAGATAAATGAAAAATATTAAATGAATCCAGTTATGCAATGTAAGACTCGAATCATCAATTTAAAGCACAACAGAAATAAGAACAATCAACTTCCAGTAGCTCTGAGATGAGTAAGAATTTATGCACCTGTCACAAAAAGCTTCTACTAAGTGTCCTCCTAAGACAAATTTTCCCTAGGGCGAATGGGTCTTGCTACAAGAATCCAAAATCTATCTTGATAGTCCTCTGCTCCTAGATTTGCACTCCTGATTTCTTTGGATCTCATAGTCAAAAAATTAGAAGGCTTGACAACTTTGCAAAATTGCACTTTTGATCAATCTTCAATCCTTCTTCACCTGTCAATCTGCAAACACATAAAGAGGGAAAATTTGTTTGCTTTTGGTGAATGGGGATTCACCTTGGTCAAACCATGTTTTGGTAATTAAACCTTGAAATGAAATGAAACATGAATGGAAGGAATGATGAATGAACAATGCTATATTGCAACTCACTAAATCCTTGAATAAAACCCTTAGAGGACTGAAGTCTAACACATCTCTCCAAGGTTTTGATCTTGCATGAAATGGCTTGATTGAATTTTGATCTTGATGATTGAATCTTGACTTGAATGCTTGAAACCTACATCACAATGTTAGCTCCAAAAACTGACTAAGAAATATTCTCTTGAATGCTCTTGACAATAATCTTAGCTCTTGTGAAGTCTCTCAAAAAGTTATAGGATTTGAATTGATAAAAAAGACCTTGTATTTATAGGTAATTTTATAATTTCTTGAAAATTAAACATCAAAGGCCGACAATTGCAAATTGAATTTGGATCATAAAAATTCTTCCAAAAACATATTAAAAATTGGGGTCCTAAACTTAAGGAGGACCTATTTTCCCGAGGACCTAAATTCAAGACACTCCAATTCCAAGGCAATTTAATTAATGTTTTCAATTGTTTGGTACCAGTTTCCCTTTTGAAAAATGGGATTAATTAGGATTTTAAATGTATAATTGGGCCAATTAGAGGCTTAATTAAGTCCAGTTTATTAAGGGACCCAAACATAGTGAGACAATGTAAAGGTGTACATTTTCCAACACTACAAAAGGTAAAAATTATACATATAGATATATTTTTATCCACTAACTATTGAATTGAATCTTGTTGAAATTGTAAGCAAGTGATTACCATGATTTCTTGATCAATCCTGTATTGAGAAATTTGTATATGAGATAGTGCCAATAGGTAGAAGGGAGAACCATTCAAACCCTTGTTAAAATGTGGGCTTGACATTTTTAATATTATACCTTCACCAAATATTTCAGTCACCTTATTTAATAGTTTAGTCATTTTATTAATATTTTAATACCTTTGGATGAAGTTAAGGCGTATTCATTTAAAAGATACCTTTGAACAAAGGTAAGGAACCTTCATTTTAAGGTGCTTCAATAAACCAAGTTGCCTTTCTCAATTGATTTTTAAAGAAATTTTATGTTTTAAAGCAAGGGTTGGACCATCAAATGGAATCAGTATGTCATGAGATTTTGTAGGATTGTACATCCCAAGTAATCTTTTTGAAAAGTATGGTTTGCAATATACTTTATTTAAGTATAACATTTTTTTTATTTTAGTGAACAAATATTTTTTAACCAAACATAGAGATCTTCATAGCATGTGGAAAAATAGAAAAGGTAGAAAGATTCTAAAAATTATTTGCACTTTATATTGATGCCTTAATTTTTTTAAATGATATATACAAAAAAACTAACGTGTTACAAAATAAAATCACTTTATATTATAATTAATGCAAACTAAAAAACTAACAATTATAAAAATATGCATGCACTAGATATTACTATTAATGATATGTATTTTAAAAATTTGTGATTTTATCTTATTTCTAATAAAAGTGATGTATTATGGAATAAATGCCACTTGTAAAAATACTATAAAGTATAAAAAATAAGTTATTAAAAAATGCCTAAAATTGATATAAAAAATAGCTTTTAAAATTCAATTAGAATCTACACACAAAATCTAAAAATCACTAGTTGATTTCGTCTTTGAATTCTCAACTATTTGCTTGCTATGATTGATAAAAAGTAAAATTTCAGTCTAACATGTTGATTTCAATGTCCTATTTAGACCAAAGAGAAAGACACATTGTGCTATTACCCTACAAGGAACTAAAAACTAATAAACTAAAACTATGAGTAAACATATAGGCTAGAATATTTGAAAATTAGGATGACCAAACCATCTAGTAACTATCCATTAGCTCTAAGGCATTAGCATGGCCCTTGTGACCTTCAAACATTTTTCATCATGTATGGAAAGTAGATGAGGAAGTGTAGAGGGCATAGGCTAAGAGAACTTATTTGCACTTTCCCTAGGTAAATATGAAAGTGTAAGGAATATGACTTCTTAAGTAAGAAATATGTGTCTAGGTTCTCCCAAAGGGAATGGGTATGTTGAGATATTTTCTATATGGATTGTGTCAAGCTTGCATGTCAAGTTAGCATTAGACTATCAAGGGAGCATGATACCATGATGGGCCAAATAGTGCCAATGGTAAAAAAAGATCATGTGAAAGTGTTAGCCAAAACACTTCTTAGTCTTAAATTTAAACTTATTTTTGTTTTGGTAAGTCAAAAGAATTTAAGGGTATTTGTTTGAGAAATCTATTTTTGAAAAATGGATATTTATTACTGCAAAATAAAAACTTGCTTCTTTTTAAAAAATTTCACCCCAAAAATTTCCTTAGGTTTACTTTGGAACTAGGCTTGGATGTGTTATGTGATGATGGCATCATGTGATATGTGATTGCGATGATGTGTGGTATCTCTCATGTTTATGATCTTTAGTATATTTTGGATTTGATTGTATGCTTATATCTGTATATTTGATTTAGGATTATTTATAGCATCATTATTTTGTATTGGCATCAATTTTGGATGCACCCTTTGATACAATTATATTATGATCATGTTATGATGAATTATACTATTTTATTCTGATGATTATGTACATGTATGTTTGGATGATTGTTTTATGATTATGTTGTATACCGTCATTCAAGAATTATATGTGCTTCGACTATTATGTATATGCATAAGTACACTTGGCATGCATTGAGTGGATACAAGTATAGAGAATTTTGTCACCTAGCTTCATAGGTTTGAGTTATTCGTTGATGGTGGTTATATGGGAGATGTCACATTGGCCAAAAAATTTATCCTTAGCCGTCGTACTCGATTCGAGTGTGACTTCCCATTATGCTATCCATGTTGACCAAATGTCGTCTTTGATATGATTTTGGATACCATACCCTTCTTGTGTAAGTCCAGTGAAAGTGTGTGTTGTTTTATTTAATTTTTTATTTTCATAAATTTAATTTATTTTTATGCTTATATGGATTTAATGGTTAATTTAAATCTTGAATGATATTTGGAAATGGATTTAATTAATCAATTGAATATGGGGAAATTTAGGGAGTTTCAAATTAAGAAATGAACAATATAATTTTTATTAGTTTTTAATTGGTTTTTGAAAAAAGGTAAATAGGGAAAAAGAATTTCATTTTCATTTTATGTTTTATTTGTGAAGAAAATTGAGAGAGAAAATACCTTTTTTGGGAAATTTGACCTATTTGTTGATTAGTGGGAGTGCAATTGATTGAGGAATTCAATGAGGTCAAATTCATTGGGTTAGGAATTGGGAGGGGAGTGTGTCGATTCTTGCAAGATTTTGTTTGGCATATGTGGTGCACTCTTCATTCCAAAATTTCATCAAGTTTGAGCATGGTAGGAGTGGATCTTTATATTCCATGAGGTTGGGTGGTGTGGTACCCATAGTTGAGGATCAAAGGATCATGGTGGAGTCAGTGACGAATTCAATGTGGCAAAGGTCTGTATGCTTATTCATGTTTTATTTCCTTTATTCATTTTGATATTGATGTTAATAGACCTCTCATTGAGATGGGATATAATTTTGGTTATGAAGAAAAGTATTAGTTTAATTACATGTCTCAGTATTGGAACCGAACATGATTTATTTATGTTTTTTATTATTGTACTATGCAAAGGATAAAATTAACTTAGGAATCTTTCAATTGGTGTTTAAAATGAATTTAGATACCTTATTTCACAATTGGACGGCTTGGTAATGTACCTAAGCGGCCCTATCTCTACCAAAATTGACCTAGAGTTCCCATAATTCACCTAAGTCTACTTGGGTAGTCTTATACCCAATGGGGTGGCCTGGTTTCATAGTGGGGTGGTTTGGTTGTTACTGTGTGGTGGCCTTGTTTTTTAGGCTTAAAACTCAAAATTTTGGTTAACAATGTTGGGGCAGCCTAGTCCTATACTTGGGCGACCTCATTCCCCTTAAAAAATAGAATGTTAACCCTCTATACCTCAACTAGCTAGTGGTTTTCTTAGTCCAATAGGTCACTAACAAATAATTTTTATGTCTTCTATCTTGCACATTCCAATCATTTGTCATCTAAACCTTCAAAAACCTAGTCAAAGTATCTTTGTCTCAAGAATTGATGTTTCTTCCTTGTTTTGGAGCCTCGTATGGGACAACCATGTAGACAAAAGTTTTTCCTCATGGTCCTATGGGTCTAGTGGTTGTTTGATCATGTTCTTATGTGTTTTCATTAAGAACTTGTTTCATATCTTGTCTCATTTTGTGTGCCTTCTTTCAAAGTTGCTTGATTGCTAATCCTAAGGTTAGGGAGATTATGCATCTAGTCTTGTGAAGACTTGGGAAGGTTGTAATCATTCATTGTTTGGAATTTTTTGTGTCCTCAACATGCCTCATATTTCATGGGGTGTTATGGAGTAGTATTCTCCCATTTGTGTGATTTCATGTTGTGACGAAATGTCTTGGGAAGCATGTGGTTGTCTAAAAGTGACTTGTCATCATTATAGATAGTGGAGAGTTTGTGCCTCCTAGTTTAGGAAACCTCTTGTGAAGGTTTTCCCTTGTGTTTAGAGTTTTGAATTGTGTTTGGATGAGTCCCTTATCCTATCCTGGTGCGGTGTTGCAAGAGAACATGATCACGGTTTAGTAACCAATCATCGTGTGGGTGTTGTCATCTCTCTCTCTCTCTCTCTCGCTCTCATATGTTCAATGTTGTGGATATATCCCACAAGTGGTCAGTCTTCCATTGTTGCCACCTTTCTTATGCAATGGTGAGGTTTTATTATTTCCTTTTCCATTGTGTCATTGCATTCACACAACACTTTTTTGCATGTTGTGCAAGTGTGACATGTCATTGTTGCATTATCGGTGTTGTCTTTGTTTCAAAAAAAAAAATTATGTCAAGTTTAATTCTAAGCGTGTTGACTTGGTGCATTATAATATCATATATTTGTGATAAATTATGATGTCATGTGTGATTGTTAACTTTAGTATTGCATGTGTATCATGATTCTACACTATAGAATATCCATTTGGTCAATTCAAATCATGCCTATAGATGGCATGGATAGGAATTCTATCAATGGTTAGGCTCAAGCACTCTTCTCTCTGAGGTGGAATTATTCTTGGGAGTGAACAATGAGATGTGTATATATCACAAAAAATAGCACCAAAAAGCAGAGCAAGAGACAAAAAAGGAGAGTGTGAAAGGGCTTGATAATAGAAGGATATTGATTTATCAACAATAGTGTGTAGATATGTTTCCAAATTAGATAAGACTCCCTTGATCAAAAAAATTATGGGAAAATATTCTCAAGAGAGGAAATCAAAAGGTGGATTGGAGAAAAGTGGAAGGAAGAACATGTGGTTAATTTTTGTTGATGGGTTTCTTTGTGGTTGTGTTCGCAATAGAAGAAGAAAGAAATAACATATTGAAGAGGGATTGGAAATTCAGGAAGTTTCACCTATATCTATAGATGTGGGTTACCAATTTCAATCCAACCAAGAAAACCCCTATGGACAATCCAATATGGATAAGTATCTATAATTTTCTCTTCAAATATTGGTCAAGAGAAGGTTTAATAAAGATTGGAGAGGCAATGGGGAAAACCCTAGATATTGATTTACAAAATGGTGAATTCCTAATATTTTCATGAGTTCAACTATTGGTGTTCAAAGATATTCCAAAAATGGTGAAATTTGAACAAATGGTTGTTGTTGGGAACAATAGATAGAAAGGGAATCTCTAAAATACTATTGTTTTAAATGCAAAAGGAATAATTTTGAGGATGAATGTTGATGCAATCCCAAAAAATAAATTGTGAAAGAACAAGTGTGGAGAGAGAAGTTGCCAAAAAAATAAGAGCCTACAATAGAGGGGGGGTGAAGGCAGAAGTAAAGAAGGAAATAGAAAAGGACCAAGAAACAAGAATGTCCAAACCAATGAAATTAGGGGAGATTTCGGTTATGATCCCATATGTGGAATCAAACCAATCTGGGCATATAGTTTTGGTAGGAAGGATCGAATTAAAAGAAGATCAAGCATTATAAAATAAAGAATCAAAAGAAGATGAACTGGACATAATAGATCCTAGATGCATAATCCAGTCGATGCCAAAACTCTTCTATCAAAACATCTAAAAAGAAGGGAAGAAAGACAAACAAGTAGAAGAGAGAGGAATTGGAAAGTGAGAAAGGATTAACCAATATCAAGGAATATTTGTTGAGATCTAAGGGAGGAATCCCATCCCTTAGAGAACCATGAAGATATAGCCATGTGGAATGTTAGGGGCTCAAATTCCCCTAACAAAAGGTGTGTGACCAAGTACCATCTAGAAATTATGTTGGTTCATATAATTTTACTTTAGAAAATGAAACTAAATTCAAAATAAACAGAGAAATTTGTTAACCATGGAAAAAGGTGACTTGGATCCTACTCAAAAGCAAGAGGAAGTGCAAGCGAACTAATCACTTTATGAAACCCAAAGAAATTCATGATAAACAACTGCAACATCGAAGTGAATTGGATATCCTATAAGGTAAGAAACAATAACTTAGTTTTAGATTTTGTTTTGTACAATTATTATGGCCCTATCAAAATTGAGGAGAAAGACACATTATGGAAATTCATCTACTCACATATGGTGCAAAACTTGGCGGAAAGGGAAATATTAGGTGGTGACTTCAACATCATCCTAAGCCTAAAGGAAAAAATGGGGAACTGACATAGGAGGTCCTAAGGACCTGAAAGACATTAGGAAGTTTACAATAGATAATGGACTAATGGATATAGAAGCAAAGAATGAGGTGTACACATGGACTAATAGAAGAATCACATTTCTATACATAGCAAAGAGACTTGATAGATTCATGTTAATGCCAAACTAGTTAAATTCCTCTATTGTATGTCAATCCTTCCATAGGAAAGTTCTAATCACTATCTAGTCAAGATATCACTCACCACAGATGAAACACCTATAAAGAGCAACTTTAAATTTAAAAAAATTTGGTTTAGAAGGAATGAAATGATAAATATATTGGAAGAATGGTGTAAAACGAGTCCCTTAGTTAGGACTGGAACAAAAAGTTTTATGTTTATGGAGAAATTAAATTTCATTAAAAGGAAGCTCAAAGAGTGGAACAAAATAACATTCAAAAACATATTCGAAGAGAGAGAAAGGATAGAAAGTGAACTTCAATCCTTGAACTAGAAAGTAATCCAGTATGGAGTGTACAAAGAAAATTATATGGAAGAAAAAATATTACTAGTAGAGCATGAGGAGATACTAGCAAGAGAGGAAATATATTGGAAGAGTAAATCTCAAGAAGCATGGCTAGCCAAAGGTGATCATTTGAAACATGAAATATTTTCTCAACACAACTAGAGCTAAGAGGATACAAAACATAATAGAAAAAATTCAATCAGCAACAAGAGGAATAATGTACTCAAGGAATGAAATACAGAGTGAGGCAATAAAATTATTTGAGAATTTTCTAACCCCTAAGAATATGGTAGATTTCAAAAATATAGAGACGCTGATGAGGAACATCCCCTTGATGGTGAACCAAGAGGAGAAGGAAAAGCTAATGGCCCCTTTCTCTAAGGATGATATCAAGAAGGTTGCATTTTTTCCCCACCCAAATAAAGCACCAGGCCCTAATGGATTCCCTACCTATTTCTATCAAAAGTGTTGGTACTTCATAGGAGAAGAGGTATGGGAGATAAGAGGATTATAGGAATAAGAAAATATTTATTAAGAATATAAATAATAGACTAATTGTGTTAAATCCCAAATAATCAAGAAACCTCATTGTTTGTGGATTTCAGGTTGATTTTGTTGGGAAAATGTGTCTCAACCTTGCAATTACATAAGTTACTGTTGATACATAAGAAACTGTTCATATAATGATGACAGGGGGTGCAGGGGGGAGGGGGGTTGCCTCCTGCAAGGGGCCTAAGGGGCAACGCCCCCAGAAGCCAAATTTTATGTACACTTTATTAATGTAAATTTGGACCATTTATCATTATGTCTCACATTTGACAATCGATATTTTTGTTGGCTTGACTTGCCCTAAAAGGTAACCTATTTTATGAGGGCATTGAATTAAAGTTGTGTACTATGATGTATTCTGAGAGTCTGATAGTGGGTGATCCCACAATAGTGGTTTACAATTTTTGGCCAAACTGGACACTGATTTTTTTTTTTAACTAAATTTTCACATTCGGGCACCTATAGCGGTTAAACCGTGAGGAATTTGAAGATGATGCAAACTAGTGTCTTGACACATTTTGTCTGTAGATTCTAAAAATATTTTTTCAAAATTTTTGGAATCAGATTGCACTTCTTTTTCCATCTCCCACAAAAATTGGTTTTTTTCAAAAAATAACATTTTTAAAAAGTGATGCACACCGTATAACGCATAAATTTTTTTCCTTGAAAGATAAAATTCTAATTCTTTC